>JAYJLV010092964.1:0-12874 GCA_036873485.1 Torymus texanus | reverse complement strand
ATTTTTTTCTCAAAAACAAATGAAGGTAATCTCTTGAGAATTTAACCTAATGTTGTATCACATGTGTTTAATAAGTCGTTGTCATTTCAAGTTAATTAATAAAATATTCTTTGTACAAAAGGTATTAAAAAAGTTTGTAGAAAAATATTTAACCCCAATATGTTCGTAACAGTCAGATGTTTCTGTCCAACGAACTCAGCCAGAAGATATCAAAAAGCTACGTCTGCGCCAAATTTGAAACCGATCGAATAATTTTTACTTCTGTTATCACGTGATAACGAAAACGCCATTCTTTTCTTAAATATCATGTTTCTTGAAAAAAAGAAAGTAGTCTTTTGAAAATCTAAACTAATCCTCTATTAACGTTATATGTTTATCAGCTCTTTTCACAAAAATTCCACAGCGTTCAATAATAGAATTCAATTGCCTCGATTAATTAAGTTTTACACGAGCACTTGTTCCCTTGTATCCGTTTACTCCGAAATTTTTTCAGTGTAATGCTTCGAGAATTCTAAGATACAAACTATTGAATTATTTAGTAGTATATTATGCAACATCCGCATAAAAGTCGATTTTCCACATGCGTGGTAATCACGTAGCACTCGTTCCCGGCAATTTAACCCAAGTGGGTAAATCGTACGGACGAGTTGCATACGATATTTTTTACATAAGTGGGCGCAAAATTCGTTTCAGTGATATTAGATATTTATTTTACGCACACTGTATAGTAATAAGCCATTTTACGCACTTATATGGGTGTGTAAACACGAATTTTATGCACACTGTGTAAACAAATTTAATCGCATTTTCCACAAACCTCAAGCCCACATTTTTAAACTTACATACTTCAAGATTTCCAATCTCATACCTGCAATTTTAAGCCCAAAAATCTCAAGACCGTACAATCAGAGGTCCCAAACTCCAAACCCATAAACCTTTACCCTATACACCTTAAGCTCATATGCGTCAAGTCCGAAATTTTAAATATACAAACCTGAAACCTATATCCAACCTCTTCCAAATCTTAAATCTGCAATTTTGAGCCTAATAACCTGAAGCCCACATACAATCCAAACCCACAAACCCTAAGCCCACACACTTTTAACCCACACACCCCAAGCTCACAAACGTCAAACCCGTCTTTTTAAGCCTATAAACCTTTACCCTACATACCCTAAACATTTAAATCTCAGTCCTGTAATTGTACTCCCAAAATCCCCAAGCACACGTACTAGAAATCCAAAAATCCTTAATCAACAAACCCTAAGCCCACAAACCCAAATCCAAAATCCTGACGTACTACGACTAAATGCTCAACGAATTTGGATTTCAGTGGCGAAAAATACATAATATGGACGTGACGTTGGTTGCGTTAATTTTTGTTGTTGGTTTTTGATCCCGTGTAATTGAAGTCCCTGGACCTCTTACTCTTTGCATCATCTTTGATAACGTCTTGTTGAACCTGCGTTTCCCCTTTTCTTTTCTTCTTTGATTTAAAATAAAATAATTTAAGCTTATGTAATGACTAAGTCAGAACTAGTTTTTTGTATCTAGAATATTAAGCAGTTTCTACTTGCCTTATGGCTACATGTAACTAACATATTTAAGGTTTAAGTAACAAAGTAGAGATTCTACAACTATTCCAAATGCAGATAAATATTACATTAATTATTTGTATACTTGTGTAATATCTTGAAACGAGATAATAACTTTACTCAAAATTTGCACAAAAAATAATTGATAGATGGGCGTGTTGGAATATGTGAATGTTTCAATATCATATACACTGTACGCGAAGATACAATAGTATGCCCATCTGCCGAGCGACGGCGGACGAAACGCACAGATGTCTTTCCACCCCAGCGTGTCTGTATAATAGTTGCGTGAGACAAAAGAGAAGTGTTTTACCGGGTGATGGCGCCAGCGTTTATACCCAATAGCCATAGAAAAGAAGGATATTTCAGATATGGTTGACAACGATAGTAGAGCAGACTTTCTATCAGAAACCTTCTCTTTTGAGAAACTGGAACATGTTTTGAACAATTTAAATATTACTGTTGAGGTGTGGTGGTAAATGGGGAGAGACTTCATTGTAATAATAAAGAGACTTTATTAAAGACTTAAACTAATACGGCGCTTCCTTGCGCCACGCGCGAGGTGCTTCTCGTTCCGTATACAGCGGCAGAGAGAGAGAGAGCCGTGCGTCGCTCACTTCTGCCCGACTTACATCATACTCACGTACACACTAGGGAGGGGAGACTTACATGTGTGCGTTTACACTCATACTTGCGCGCTCTCGGTATACAGTCGCGCGATCAGGGGGGATACCCTCCTAGTTTATATATATAGTTATGTCTTGAGCGGAGAGGATCAAGTTCTTATAATAATGATTTTTATTGATTAGTAATAAATTTTATTACTTATTTATATAGGTTATAGAAGTTTTACCTCAATCCTTTGATGTAGGGGGAGATTAATGCGAACAACTCCTATTTTAATTAAGTCTATTATTACTTTATTATATTGCATAAGATTTACAAATTCCTTCGATACTTTTATTACACGATATTTAATAAAATAGAAAGACTTTATCGCAAGATTATTACTCCAATTTATCCACCTACTTTCGTCCGGGGATAAACGGAGCCCGAATCTTTGTCGTAACTGAAGCGTATAATGGCATAACGCTCCTTATATTACAGACTGATTATTTAAAAAACTGTACAATAATTTGTAAATATTAAATGCATAAAACTTAAAATTCACGCAAGTCATAATTAGGTCAATCTCATTGCAATTAAAAAATGCTGATCGTGGTGTCATCGGCCGAAGCGTGACGTGCGATGTAGTATTTTGTAACCATATCTTTCGTTCTTCGTTTGTGGAACTTGCTGATTTTGGATTTCGTCGATTTCAATGACCAGATTTCGTAAGACGAGTCACGTGTCGGAACGGTGTATGTTTGAGTCCCAAATACTGCTGTTCCATGTACTTTTAGTTTCGATAACTCAAATTACGTGATATTTTGGAATTTTATGTCGTTTAAATCCAGAAATTTAATGATGTAATATTGAACTTGTAAAACGTCGCAGGACATAACACCCCCCCCCCTTAGAATCGTTGAATATTGGAGAGATTCGACGAAAAGGATAAGCCATCTGAAAACATAACAAATCTAAAAAATTCTGGGTCATTTTGTATCATTCTAAAGCCCACTGGCAAAATTCAACACGTAATTGAATGTGATTTAGCCTTAATTCTTGAACTAAAGTTATGTGGTAGATATGATAATGAAGAGCCGTCAGAATTCTTAAAGCCGTTCTTCGTGGTATACCAATTTCCCGCTCAATTTGCCGACTGCTTATGTGCGGATCGAGATGAACAGCTGCTAGGACGGTTACAACACGAGGGTCGTTTTCGTCGTATTCGCGATGGGGGATTTCAGGCCCGAAATTGGGCCCGTAATTTTTGGCTGGGTACAGCAAGATCGTGCAGCATCTTTTCAAGGTCAATATTTTCAAGGTCGTTGTCACATTGGGGTTGAATATTCCTCAAAAAGTACATCAACTACGATTATCCTACCAGAAAATGCAATTAAATAGCAACCACAGCATTTTTTAACATTTAATCTTGAAATAACCTTCTAAGGGTCATTAAAAATTTCAAAATACCGTTTTGGACGTAAAGTTTCCCGCTATTTCCGAATTCGGTGACAAAAATAGGGGTTTCCATTAAAAAAAAAAACACTTTGACCTTCAAAGTAAAGTTCGTGGTCAAAACTAATTACACAGACAGATGGCCCCCTTTATCCTGGACAACTTTTGTAGGAACAATTTTTTTCGTTACTGGTTATTTTAGAAGATATTTGAGTGGATCCATTAAAATGGCCGACCCTGTATATGCCGGAAGGTTAATGCAACAGTATTTCTTACAAGCTTATATTATGGTAGAAAGCAATAGGATGAATTTTTTTTAGAAATAAAAGAAAAAACTTCGAATCGACTGTTATGAAGGTTTATATGACCATGCCTTTAATTCAGGTTCAAATATTTCTCAAAATTTTGAAAAAAAAAGAATTAGGAAATCTATTTATTTCACCTGCAACATAAAATGGTAGACCTAGGAACATGCAACAACATTATTAAAACGAGACCTGATTTGTTGATTACTTTTACATGCAATCCAAAACGGAAAGAATTGAAAGAAGTTTTAACAGAATTTTCAACGGGAACTTCTCCCAATGATATTCTCAATATTACAGTTAGATTGTTTTACATAAAATTTAAATCACTTTTAGAGGATATTGAAATAAATCAAATTTTTGGAGAAATAATTGCTTATATATATACAATTGAATTTGAAAAATGAGGTTTACCACATGCTCATCTAGTAGTGACATTAAATCCGAACAATAAAATAATATTTCCACAAATGATTGGTAAAGATATTTCTGCAGAAATTCGAAATGATGATAAAGAGTTCCAAAAATTAGTAATAAAACATATGTTGCATGGACCTCATACAAATTAATCACCTTGTCTTATTAAAGATTAACCTCTTTGCAAAAAAACAGTTTCGCGATACAACAATTTTGAAAAAAAATGGTTATTCAGAATATCAAAGAAAAGACAATTCTTGTGATAATCATACATATGGAACCAAAGTTAGCAGATTTATTTCGGTGATAATAGAATGGTAGTACCATATAACAGTTTTCTACTAAAAAGTATAAATCTTATATCACTGTGGAATATTGTTCATCAATTCATAGTATTAAATATATGTTCGACTATATCCATTGTAATGGGCGCATCATTGGGAAACCGTGTACCCGGGTAACGATTTGAATTGCGTGCGATAAGCATGGTAGGCATGCCTAGCGGACTCAACCGGCGAGCCGAGGAACGAGACGGATGACGGGGCAGCCGCGGAGCGGGATGAAAGAGCAGTTTTCGATTTCGACGGCGCAACAGGTGTTACCCGGGCAGAGGTAAAAACGTGAGAGAATTGAGACGGAGAGGGATAGAGAAGAGCTCCGCGACTCCGCCATCGCAACCACAGCTACGGCCGTGCCAGCACCCGTCCCGGACAACACTGCGAGCGTGCGAGAAAGAGAGAGAAAGGCCCGTTCAACGCGCGATAGCTGGCCAGCCACGTGTAACTTGCGCTTACGATTAGGAATCGATTTTGTTGTCGCGTGCGTGCGAACCTCTCGGTGAGGATAAACGGTGCGAGTACTGTAATTTTTATTATCGTGCGAAATGACGAAGCCGGCGATGCGTGCCGGCATCCGAAAAACTCTCGGCCTACGCGTTCTCGGGTTTTATAGTCACGAGCCGTTATTCAGCGTCCCGACCCATTCATGCCCCCGAATACCGCCCTTTACCCTTTTGAGCAGCTGCAGCTAGTCGTAGGCCTCGCCTCCTAGAGAAGCATCGGTAACGGGAAAGGTAAGCAAGGTTAAAACCGCTTTGTCAAGTAAGAGGCGTTGTACAGGAGAACCGGGTGCTGAAGGTAAGGCTAGGTAACGCTAGCAGTCCGGAGTTCTCGCGCCGGAGTAGTAAGCAGTGCCGCGGCGCAAGAGGCGCTTGAGTTGGAACAGTCCTAAGCTTTCTACAATAAAACAATACACCCACTCGAGATGTTACCGAGGAGCGAGCGGATGCAGGAAATTTTGAGGAAAACGACGGCAGAGGCCGCACCTCAAACCCAACACCTGCTGCCACAGGACACCACGGCGAAGATGACAGAAGGAGCGGACGACAGTCGGCACAGCGAAGCGGACAGCACGCGGACACTGAGGAAACAAAGCGATCCTCACGAATCGGCAGAGGACACCCAGAGGCTGCAGGCAGGAGATATGCTACGTCTCTTGGCAAGTGACAGAACAGAATTCCAGGTGCCAGGAGAAGTTAGCTCGCTATTAGTGGAACTAATAGCGACGGTGAAGTCGCTAGAAGAAAAGCTGATGGAACACCAGCGAGAAGTGGCCGCCAAAGCAAGGTTGCTCGATCAACAACAAATAGCGGCTTCAAGCCTCAGGATGACAGACGCCAGGATGGGACACAATGTGCATTTCAAGGAAACGTACAATATATGGTCACAGACGAGCGTGAAGTCTGGACCAGAATGCCACCTTCCGCACCGCCAGCTCGCCCCAGTGAACAGACTGGTTCCCGCACCGGAAACCAAGCCTGGGTGGCGTCCACCACCACCGCCACTGACAGCTACAGCCCTCCTACCGGAGATGGCGTATAAATCGCTACCTCCACCCGACGCGCAGAAAAGGCCAAAAGTGGACCCTAGGTAGGGTAAAGTGGCAGCTGTGGTCGAAGAAAAAGGCTCCAAGTCAAAGGGCTTGGAAGAAATGCGTCTGCGAGTGCTGAGGCAAAGTCTGGTGGAGATAGTCGGCCCCGGACTAGAGCGTTCGGGGAAGAATACGCCGAGTGGCCCGCGTAGAGGGCGCGGCTACCACTCTTCCGGCCGAATTGGGGCAGAGAAGCCTCCCGACTTCAAGCCGGAGAGTAGGCTGTCGAGCGCGCCGAATAGCGCGACGCCAATCGCAAATCCCGGAGCCACGGTAACGCTTGAGTCGTTCAGCTGTTACGCGTACGGGCTCCCCGGACACATAGCGCGTTTCTGCTCGAGCGGTTTGGGAAACGTCAACAGGGGCGAGTAGACGGGATTCCTCCTGCCCCTACCGCAGCGAAGGTCCCCACAGAGGAGGTCACCGTATTCGGAGGTGACAGTCGCCCCGTCACGCAGGAGTTGGAGAGCCTCCCTCGCCAGCCGAGAATTCAGGAGAAGCCTCGATTACTTGCTCGCCGAACGCAGAGACACGATGGTGGCTGCGTATCGGCGTAGACGAATTTGACCTTCGCGCTGGATTCTGGAGCGTCGACGACGGTGATGGGCAGCGGATGGAATCCGAAGCCCCTTACTCGGCCACGTGATGCTACCAATTACGTGACATACGACTGGCCATCATGCTCAATCTGGATGCAGACTGCTATCTGGGGGTCGATTTCGTGCGTGCGTTTAGGCCTGTACTTAACCCAGATACGGATCAGCTCTTCTGTAATGAGACAGAAGCGTACGTCGATGCAATGGGGCTGGAGGACGCTATAGACCTTCAGCGAGAGGAGCTGAAGGTCATGGTAGCTCAAGTTTTGAGTAAACTCCCTCCGGGATTAGACTGCGTGAAGAACGTGGAGCATGAAATCCTCGTGCGAAATGCTCGACCCATCGAGCAGCGTTACTATCCTGTGTCCGATACGGTGTAGGAGGAGATGCATCGACAAGTCCGCGAAATGCTTGACAAGGGTATAGTGGAGCCCTCCAAGAGTGGGTGGTCGAGTCCCGTCGTGATGCCCCCTAAGAGTGACGGCTCACCACGGTTCTGCTGTGACCTGCGGAAGGTAAACGCGGACACCGAGCCAGACGCCTATCCTCTCCAGAATATGCAGGATATTCGGAGGAAACTGAGGATGGCGAAGTTCACCTCCACGTTAGATTTGAAGAGCGCGTATCCGTAATCGGACATTTACCTAAGGCTATTTCACCGAAGGACACTTCACCGAAAAGACATTTCACCGACGGACGTTTCACTGACGAATATTTTACCAAAAAATAATTACATCGAAGAGACATTTGACCGACGAACGTTACATCGAAAAAGCATTTCATCGAAAAGACATTGTATCGAAAAGACATTTCATGGAAAAGACAGTTTATCGAAAAAATATTTTTCCCATATGTCCGATTAATTTCAAGACTTAATAAATATAAAACTATATTTAATCATTAATCCGGTTTTGACGATTGATAAACGCACAATGATTCGGTTTTCACGATTTTAGATCGGTTGCGGCAAGTTAATAAAAAAAACTAGTATAGTCGAAGCTGGTTTTGAAGTTTTTTTGTAGTTTGTTTTCGCTGAGAGAGTATTCACTTCTTTAGTCAAGTATTGTCGGTTGGCTTGTGTGGATATTTTATATATTAATTATTGTAAATACATATAGGCAGAAATGCTAAATTTAGCAAAATAGAGTTATTCTCATATCTTCGATTGTAAAAAATAGAAAAAGTTGTTTATCTTCTTAAGATTTAATATGTTTAAGTGGTTTTCCTAATTTTTCTTATTAGTTTTATTTATTGTTTTCCGAAAATGAAAATTAAAAAAAAAAGGCAGTTTTTCTCAAATTGATTAGACGTAAATACATATTTTTTGCAAATACAAATGTCTGCTTGAATCTTTTTACAAAATTAGCTATCAGAGGTCGATAAGAGATTCTTTTAGCTTTAATTTAAAAAAATTTAATATGAATCGATGAAAATTGAAGCCTCCAGTTTGATTTGCCTAAAGCAGGGTTTTCGGCCCGACTGTACAACGCTACGAACGATACAGAGGTCATATATATACCCAACCGCTCCGAAGACGACCCCTGTACTACAAACACCTAGTTCGATGTGAGTACCTGTTATTTAGGAGGCTCATGACCTGTATAACGAACCATACTCTGGTGATATGGTCTGTTTCGGTCATCGTGAGCACACGAGACAGAGAAAGGTGATTTGACTCGATACTCCGTACCTCCCTAACTATGCATGCACCCACGTTACTAGAGGAATTCGGAACTCGGAATAGAATATCGGAATCAGCTATGTCTCTTCTGTCGTAAGGACACGAGGAAAAGATAACCTGTTATCCAGATTATCACTCGTCCTGTCAACGTGACAACACGTCTCCAGGCAAGGAATCGATATCGAAAAAATACACTGATTTATGATTCTCTATAATCTTTGATTGTCTCTCTTAAGTTTATTTTCTTCTATTATAGTTTCGAATAACATTTGTTCTTTGGATGCCATATTTGCACGTCTCTTTTTTATTAATTTTAGCTCTTTTTTGGTGATTTTTTCATTATATTCCATTCTACGTTTAGCATATTTT
Source organism: Torymus texanus (assembly GCA_036873485.1). NCBI lineage: Eukaryota > Metazoa > Arthropoda > Insecta > Hymenoptera > Torymidae > Torymus > Torymus texanus. The sequence goes on along the minus strand of JAYJLV010092964.1, from coordinate 3,921 downwards.
TATATTATTTTTTCCGTTATAACACCGCTTATATCATCCTTGTTCTGTTGTCCTTTATTTAAATCACCTTCATTTTTCAGACTCATATCTTAAAACTTCATTTTTTCTTATAATATTGTTTAATTTTTTAATATCTGTATGTACATCATCAATGCTGTTTGACAAATCACATACTTTATGTTATTCATTTAATTTATTTGATTGATCAAAATACTTAATTTCCGTTTGACGTTTATTTTATCTTTTTAGGATATTTTTATTGGATAATTAAAAGATACTTCATTAACATTGTTTCATTTTCCATTAAAAAGGATTCTGCACTCTCTACATCAGTTCTAATCTTATCATGAATATATTCAAGATTACGTCCAGCATTACCAATATTATTATCTAAATTACTCAATTACGAAAACCATAATTAATGATCGTTCAAAGTGAAATTATCTTGTATTAAGCGGACCTGATAGCTTTAAATTTCAAAAAAATCGTTGTTTGTGAATGCCGTAAATTATACATGAGTAACATGCTGTGGGTGTTAGAAATAAATGTGAACAACATTTACATTAATTAAACTATAATATATTGTAAACTGTCTGTAAATCTTAATTACTATTATACGTATAATTACATAAAGTCGATATAAAATTTCAATTACAAATGCTTGAGTATCTGAGTATTACAAAATTGTTTGAGTGTATGAGTGTTACATTCTGAATGCATGAATTCTGTGTGTGGATGTGAATGATTTGTGTTTTGAGAATTGAGTTTTGCCGTTACAGAAAACCCACAGAGGAACTGAGCGAGTTTTCCTTGAATATGCGTAGTCACGTCGGTGAATGAGAATGACTCGGCTAATGTAAATATCACCATAAAATGTTACTGATTTTATTGTGATTGCTTGAGTGTGTACGATTAGATACTATTGATCTAATCGTGCTTGAGTATTGTCGTCTATACTTAGCAGGAGCCAAATCCAGTATGCGCACGTGTGTTGAGTTGTAGCCGTATGATTTGAGGTTACCTTGCACGTGCGCTGCCGTGTGCTGCAACGGTGAGTTTCTCCGATGAGGATTGAGGATGCCTGTAAAATGATCAGTAGAGTCCTAGATGAATAATGCCGATGATGAGACGAGCCAGAGATGATTGGACCCAGTGAAAATTCCAGTTGAGTTCGTCGAGAAGGTGTTTAGCGATTACGTGAGTTATGCCTCGTCGAGGGCCAAAAGCAGAGAGAGCCGATGAGAGATGCCGTGTAAGACTGTGCCGTATGGCAGGTCCATGTTGGGAGTGAGAGAGACCGAACTTGTATTTCTCTCATGAGAATTGCCGAAACAGAGCACTGAGACTTCCTGCGAGGCCGACCGTTACATTGAGAGACTTGAGTGAGAGAGCCGTACAAGAAGTACAGCGCCCGCATGGCAAGCATGCTATATTGATGAAGCGTGAGTGAGTCGAACCGGAAATACAGGCGGCGTGTCATCGAGACGTAAGTCATATCAGTGTCTCTCTCATTTACATGTGTAAGTGTAAAAGTGAGAGAGACAGCATGAGTTTTTGCCATACTCGGCTAATCAGTGTAGCGAGTCAGCTGTTCCGTAGAGAACAGCTGATGAGTGCTGCAGTCACGCGACCGCCTGCTGAGTTATCCTTAAATCGCGCAACAGCAGGTAATTCAAATATTGATAATTCCCAAACAATCATTTTATCACATTTTTTTATTCAATATGTTATACAGGTCCTTATAAAAAAACTATGACATGAAAATTGGATATATTTAAGAAAATATGGCTCATAACATAAAACTTGTTTTTTAGGAAAAATGCAATATTTTCAAATTCTTTACTAATTCTGAATGATGATCTGTTTTTGCTAAATAAATTAAATAACGTATTTCCTAATAATAATAATGGTTAGTAGAGTGTTTCGAAATCGGCTTAGGATGTTAAAAGATTTAAGTAATTTTCACGGCGACCCGTGTACATGATCTCTGCTTGTGCAAACAAAAATGAAGAAGCTGAAAAAAATGATCGATGGTTCCTTACGAGATTCGGCTACTCTGAAAAATAACGACACAAAAATGTATGTCGATATTGAAACTATCAAAAAGCCTACGTCGAATCAAGGGGGCAAGTGAATAAAATACAGGAGTAGTTAACAGAATTAAATATTATTTTTTACAATATTCCGGACTAACCCGGATACATTCTGATAACGTTTCTATTCGGTAAACAAAATAGCAGATCTATTCTCGTAAAACAGATAGGTCCAATATGGAAGAAGCTTATTTTTGAAAATGATATCCCTATACAATAGGTTGATGTTGGTAGTTGTCTAATTTACCAGCGTATCTTGGAATAGTGGGCACGATGATATATAGTCTGTGGCATCAACCACAGTCCTTGCAAGATCTTGCATGCGGCGTGGCTATCCTTTGCTATATGTGTGGTATCATAATGTGTTCCATATTTTCTATTTGTATAGTCACAGTTTATGCACTTGTACTCATTTTCATTATTACACTTACTTGTTTCATGTTTGTCTCCACACTTAAGATACACAGAATCGTAACTGCATTTTGATGTTTTATGCCCATGCCTTGCACGTTTTCGATAAGGAGCCACGTTTAATACTTTATACACTTTACAATTTTGGTATCCCACAAAAATTCTATTATTATTTTCTTTAATAAATTTGTGTATATCACCTGTAACTTCCAAAACGATTGATTGCAAATTTCTTTTATTGTTTGTGTATGAGTATAGTATGTGGCATTTTTTATTAAAGTTCTTTTAATTCCTACAGATGATATCATCTTCAAGTGCTGCATCATCAAGCTCTAAGATCTTATTAATATCGATGACTCGAACTTTAGGGTTTATGACTTGTTCCATTTGTACTTCACAGATTTCACCTATATCTTGATTTTTCAGTAAATTGAGTGTTGTAATAACGCTTTCTTCTTTTAGACAGGATATAATTAATTCATCATTGTTTTACTTGTATATTTGGTAGCCTCTATTATTTTGTCTTGTACTAAACAACGAGTAATGGTATGCTCCAAATTCTCCATTTTTTCTTCTTTTTTAGTTTTCTTTTATAACAATTTTTGGCACACATTTAGGTTTTGGTTTGGCATTTTTAAGTAATTGTGCATAAGTGCTCTGTAACCTTTCCTATTGAGTTTTTCTATCAGATGGTTATTTTTTTCTTTTAATTCTTCGTTGAGTTGCTTGAGAATGGAATTTTTGTCGCTCATTTCCTCGTTCAGCATTTTAAGCAACGTTGTTTCTATTAACAGATGTTCATCCATGCTTTCGTTTTTATCAAGAATAGTTTCTTTGAGTGCTTTTTGGGTCTCCTCATGTATTTCTTCTAATAGGTCTTGTTTAACTAAGTTTTTTGCTTCCAATTTTATTTGTGTAATGTTAGTTCTAACATCTGTTGTTACGAGCACATGGTCAAGTTTGGAGGTTAGGTCCAAATCTGTATGCTGATCACAAATTATATAAAGTTTTTTCTTTAGATTTATTACAACACTTGTAAGTTTTGTTAGAGCTCCCGTCGGGAGGCTCCGCTCCGTCCCAGATGGCATAGCCAATGTATCTGCAATTAGACTGTCATCGGATAATTAACATTCGAGGAAAGAAGCTGGTGATTTATTTTTTTTTAAATGGCTATATGATTCTGAATGGAAGATTTTCAAAAGAGTTTTACGATTATCGACGTCGCATCCTGCATCTGAGAATATCTTGACATTATTAAAGATTTCTGTTGGAGTGATCGATAAATAATGCGAGATCTTAGTTAGAATAATAACAAAGTAATTTATTGTAAAGTAACAACTGTTGCCATCATGGCACCGAGCCAGTCAGACCCGCCTGATAAGCTCGCTCAAAGCTATTACAAATGCCATCCAAAAAA
>JAYJLV010092953.1:0-12875 GCA_036873485.1 Torymus texanus | reverse complement strand
TAATAAAATACAAGATTCTCCTGAGCAGTTTGGTCGTGCCTATAATGGAAAAACGAAGTTTTTGCATAACGGGCGATCTAGTATATAGATATACTAACAATACAGAAATCTGACGGACGAATAGCAGAGGCGTTTGTAAATTAAGAAGTTTACAATCCCGCCATTAAAATGTATTACTCGATCCTACAAATAATAAGTTAGGCGTATAGCATTACGTACCTCTTTACCGAATCAACTTTCGAGAGTTAAGGATGTACACAAAAGTAGAACGATTATAAAATTCTCGCGTTTAATCTTCTATTTTTCTTTTTTCTTTCTTTAAAGAACACTACACAACGGGTCACCGTTCATTCTCACGTGATCTTCCGCAGCCGAATCCCTTTTAAATTTCAGCCCAAAACTTCCAAGAGAATCAATGCTTTTAAATTCCGAATTTCACGAGGAAAGAAGTCACAATGCCGCGTATACGAATTCCAAGAGCGGCGAAACCGTTCGTCAGCCACTACCTCTCTCTCTCTCGCTCACTCTACATCGCCCGCACTCGCGATTTGTCCATTCTACTCACGGGCCAACCTTTCACGCGAGCTGCTGCCTCTTATTTACATAAATTTGCAGCAGTCTCGCGCGACGCTTCTTTATCGACTCTCTTGCGTCTACCTCCTTCTTTTTTCTTTTGTTCTCTCCCTTCCTCTCTATCCTTCCTTCCAGCTTGTTCTCTTCGTGAGTACCGTGAGCGATGAAACCCCGAGATCTCGTTTCAATTAAAGCGAGTAGTACGCTATATACAGCGGTGTAGAACTTCGTGTAACGTCTTTGCATTTGAAATGAAACCGAAGACTGAAAGAACTATCAGTATGAAGAAATTTCGTTTGTTATTTAGTTATCGTGCAACTGTTTTTAGTTCAGCCAAAGTTTTCCTTTGGTGTGAGTAAAAGTTTCGTGCGTGTGTGTACACGATGACGATGCACACGTCCTTCTCTTGTTTTTAAAAGTAAAAGTTTGATGGTAAGCGTATGGAAAGTTCGTTACAAAGCGACTAAGTGTTTTATACAAAGTTTATTGATTTTTTCCTAATGACAAAATTGTCGGGTAACAATCGATGACGAATTAAAGCGTTAAATGCTTTGTTTAAGCTTTACAATAAAATTGAAAAAGAAAAAAAAACAATAAAAATTTTTAAAGTCAAAGGAAGTTTAAAATAATTATTGTGACTTATCTTATGAATTAGCGTGAACAATATCTATCGACATTTGTTATCGAAATCTTTGTAACGCAAATTGATAAAAAAAGGTGTACACCTATTGATAAAACCATAAACTCCAGTGGAAAAACGTAAAGCTATATAATAACCAAGGAAATGCGCGCTAGGAAATAAACACTGTATCAGCGCATCCCTGCCGCGATTAGCATTGAAAATGCGAAGGCGAAACTGGCTGCGGGCGCCAGCCTTGCAATTCGCACCGAGATCGACGCGCAAAGGGGATGTTTAAATTTATATCCAGAGCGTGCGCACGCGGGTTCAGTGACCATCGTGCATGCACACCACCAGCAGCGGCCAACGGCCGATAAAGAGACAGCGGTGGGTAAGGAAAATACACGGGTGCTTCCAGCACGCAGCTACTCTCTCCGCTCTTATATATTATCAGGTGTGCATGTATACGCGTCTACCTGTCGATGATCGTCTCTGTTATTATCGGCGAGCCATCGCGATAACGTCTCTATATCGGGGTTATTTTCCTTTTCGTTCAAGGTGATTCGTGTGCGTACGTTTTTTTTCCTTTCATGTAGTAGTAGGAGGAGGAGGGAGGAGTGCATTGATAAGTGTATGCGAGCAGAACGCTCTGAAATAAGTCGAGCGATGAGTGCGGGTAAAAATAAAGTTTTTTTTTCGTTATCGCGGTAGCGGCGAGGGATACCTAATAATAAAACTCGATTTGGCAACGTGAAGAATTGTGAGTTTAACGCTAAGTGATTGCTTTATAAAAATACAACGTGACGGCTACTTGTTTTGATTGATTAAGTTTTATTTGTGTGCGTTATATATCGTGAGGCGTGTCGAAAATCATAACAAAATATTATTTATGATGAAAATCAATTGATTGTCCAGGAGCTGTGAGAAAGGCCAGAAAGTTTCGGCGACTTACAATTTCACTCTGTTCTACCCTATACGAAAGTCTATCTACTCATCTCGATAAATCTCAGCTGCGCCCTTTATCAGATTCGTCTCTTGGTTTGCGTCAAATCGTTGCCCCGTGACCCTCCATCCACCAGGCCGCAAGAAAATCGAAAAAAGTCAGGGATATAATATATACACATGCGTACACGAAGAAACTTCAAGCGTGTATATAATGTGTCGTTTGAAGATTTGCTTTGTGGTGTTAAGTTTGTTTCTAGTCACCGCGTAATATACAAATTGCTTTTGATGATTGAGCACCTATTGATGTGAAATTGAGGAATACCAGACGCGTTTATTTTTCATAGTAACGAGCAACTGATATGACACCCGGTTCTTCAAATAAGTTTGTGTGTATAGAATAGAGTGGGATGGTTTATAGTATAGTACATATACTGTATATGAAATATTTAATCAGTCAGGGTAGCGTAAACTATTAACAAACTCGATACCGTAACAAAAGTTCGGCTTGTCATTATTTACTCGTTTACCGAGGCATAAAATAGTAACAAAACGAGCCGTAATGACAATTTGCTTACTATCCCAGAGACATCGACGAACAACCCATAGGAAAATCATAACCGATACGAAAACTTGGTATTATAATGAGTTACACGTGAATCATTTACATATGTTAATGTCATTACTGAATTCTAATGGTACCGGTAACACGTCCGCTAAAAAAAGATCAGCCAAAACCATAAATATATTAAATCACCGCTGAGTAAAACCACACTTAGAAAGACGTCCAAACCACGTCGACCAAAGAAAAAAAAAAATTGTTCCCGCATTCGCGATATAGGTTCGGCTTTGCCAGGAGAAACCACGAGCTCGGGCGCGCGTGCGTCTTCGATTTTTCCGGCCGCAGAGCGGCGGCAGCGTTTAGCAGCACGTGACTCGGTCCGCGTGTGTTTACGAGGGATCCGAGCCGCGGATATTAGTGCAAACGTACGGAACGTGACGTCGCGCGTAACTATCGCCGTATAGTGGATCATGTACACGCCGTGTATGTACATATATATGTACCCCGCGACACATACACAAACGCAAGTATAGCTAGAACTAGTTTCGTGTGTTATGGCTCTCTATCGGCCGCATGCGAGCAGCGAGGCTCGTCGCGTTACCAGCGCTCGTCTTTCATGACACGCGCGCGGTGGAAAGAGCAGCGCCACGGCGAAGATGAATGAGCTCGCGTGGCCTTTTTTCGGTATTGGGTATTAGGTTTCATAATAGATTGAAGTGGTTTTCGATGAAAGTGGCAAATCGAGTTAATATATAGAATTGGATAGGTGTACCTATTCACATTTCTACTGCTAGAATATTATTATTCTGTTTTCAAAATTCGTCATCCGCAGAAGGAACTTCTATATCTTGCCTCGGCACTTTCTCAATTAGCAAAAGTGATTTAAATGGTGATTAAGAAATAATTTATAACGCATCAATAAGTGATGGGGCGGTGCTTAGAATGTTTAAGTAGCAGCGGTCACGCGACGTGTAGCAGCGGCGGCGGCCGAGCGCATTATGGATAATTTGGCCGGAATTGATTCGTACTCCCCAGCCCGATTGGTCGCCACGAGAAACAACAACAATAAGAACAATAACCTACGCACTGTGGAATTCGTTGTCCCGCGCGTACGCACAGCAAGGCTCCTGCCCGGCGGGAATCCCCTCTGCGTCCGTGTACACAAGCAGCAGCACGCCAGCACGTGCGCTACAGCGCGTTCCTCTGGCCGGCGAAAGGGAACCGGCGTCTTTCCCCGCGCAGCCGTGTCAATGTCACTCTCACCAATAAAAAGATATTACACACTGTAAGGTCACTCGCAACTCTCGGTATTCGCACACTTATACGCCGCGCGGCAAGGCGGCGAAAGTAAAAGTACAAAACTTTCGCGCACGCACAGGAACGTAAACACGCGCGGGGGGCGAGAGATTAAAAACGCTTGCGGTGTATACAAGTGCACGTACGCGCGTGCGCAAGAGCGCCTCCGCACAGTCCGCTCGTGGGCTCGCGCCGTTCTCGACTGACTGACTGACTGACTCTCTCTTGCCAGCCGGGAGGCTCGTTCTCGCTCACTCTCCTTCCACGCGCGCTTGAGGCGGCGTGTGTCGTATAGTACCTATAGTATAGCGGAGAGCGTAATATACGTGTAGCGAGCGCGCAGTTACATGACCTAGCCTCTCCTCCGCCGTACGGCGACAACGCGCTTTTCTTCCCCTCCGCGCGCGGCCTGAGATGATGCTGATGTGACTTTTTTATGGCCTGCGCGCTCGTGTACAGGAACCGTCTAGACGCCCGGGGTGGCCGAAATTTATAGGCCCGCCGAGCTGCGGTTGCTGGCGATGGTCGCCAGTCGCCACACTTTTTTCGGGGAAGGCGCGATTTATACACGCGCGTGGCCGAGGGTAGTGGCGTTGGAGTTTCGTTGCGTTATGTTGCGTGCTGCAGGGGGACTTCTATTTCATTTTTTGCGCGGTGTGGAAATGATGTTTATTGACAGTCATGTGTGAAATGCGATGGCATTTGAATGATATTGCTTGCTTAATGAATAATATTAAATTGGGTCAGATTTATTTTTAAACTCACGTGATAAGGAGGATTTTCTCGGGATGATTTTTTATGACTCACCTGGAACAGACAAAGAAGAATAATTAAAAACGTATTCGTTTGTTCAATGAAATATTTTAAGTTATACAGCCCCATGGCATCGAAGTGAACGTTATAAATATTATGATTTATATTTTCTCAATATCGCAACGCTGTAGCGAAAAAATTTCTGATGTTGCGTATAGCTTTTCGCATATACCACGCGGTACGTGACGACTGAGCTATTTTACGTAAGTACACGTGTCATTTATTTCCATCAGTCAAACTGTATAACCAATGGAAACGTTAATAATTGTAACGTGTTTGCATTGTCATCAAGCGTTTCTCATCGAAAGAATTTCGCACTGCAGCATCGTTCTCTTCGCGAGAGCGAGCGATGTTTTTAATCAAGTGCATATAGATCGCCGTATCTAATCTGTCATATACGTGTACACACGACCTAGTGGAATTTAACGTCCCACTACGGCTCGCAGATGAACCGACGATCGTCTTCAATTGGATCGCGACTGCGCGGAAGAGAAAGAGAGAACTCTACTAGGCTATATATGTCGAATGTGAGCTACTCTACATTTTAATTACCAGAAATTAACGTTAACGCAAATGACCGGCTATTAGTTGTTCTGTGTTTTTCTCATGACATATATACACCAAAACCAGTAATTTTTAACTGTTGTTTACATTAATTATTCAAATTTGTCAATTATTTATTCATTGGCGTTTATATACCAGCTATAATGTGAATAATACTAAAAACTTATATTTCGTTAGCTGGAGACCAAAATTTTAAGGACAAAAATAGTGATTAGATTTTTTGAGTGATCTTATATCGTGTAAAACATTTTTTTATAATTATAATAGCATCTTAAATGCCAAAGACTCATATTATAGATCGTAATTTATGATCCATTGAGTTTACATTCATTCCGACACAAGGTCAGTAGATTTTTCAAGTAGTGTCATTTGTATGATGCTTAAAAAAACATAAGTGACATAAACTACAAATAAAACTCTAGAATTCTGTTGACTTGTAACGTAAAAGTAGCTCATTAAATTGAATCAATTAGCAAATATTATACTATCTCAGTAATTTCTAAATGACAGAAATAAAAATTTACGAAATGAATTGAAATAAGTGAAAAAATTTAAATAAAACTTTTAACGCTTGTAAGACGCACCACGTCTACTAAACCATTTTCCATAGCGATAGTTCGAAATCGCAAGTAGATCGATTCCCTGGCCAAACACACGCTCAGTTAATGGCATCGAATGTGCATCGGCGCGACGACGAGCCATCCGCGCGGAAAGTCTCGCGAGCAGCGAGCTGCATTGCTATAAGCCTACATGCTACTCTGTCGCAAGGTGTGAAATTGCTCCCCGTGGGCCGATGATATCGAGAGAAGGCCTACACATGTGCGCCACGGTTCCTCTATATACCAACAATGCGCGACGAAATTCGCGCGGTGAGCTGAGGCGACGACGAAATTGATCCGTGTTAGCTTAGTAGGTCGGGTTTTTGTTGGTGTCTATATATATAGGTGTGTGTAAACACGAGGTACAAAGTTTGCGCGACTGTTGTGAAGAAAAAACTTTGCCTCTCTCATCGCGACGATTCAAAACTCAATTAATCATTTCGATTCATAACATGCTTCAGGAGAGAGCACTGGTTTTCTCACATCTTCGTGCCTCTCTCAGGCGCGGCGGACAGTTTTAAAAATAATCACGCATTACCTTCTCATTAACGCATTCTTCCGTCGTTATATAGAGATCCGATGTCGTCACGCATCATATACCTACGCGCGAGCGAGATGGAAAATCATCGCGGCGTACAACCGGTATAAGTATATTCATTACACTGCAATTCCCCTTCCCCGATCCTCGGCCGATTCATTCGTAGCCGATACAGCGGCCGCCGAGTGCGCGTGCACTTACAGACTTGGCTCGCGCTCTCGGTTTCGTTAGCAGCTGCGTGTGTGTGTGCGTGCGATGCCGACTTTAGTACGCTGCCCGCGTACAATCTAATCGCGCCAGCCCGGCCATTTCAATATTGTACACGTATTATCGCAAGATAAGCATGGGTGTGTGCATATGGTGAGGGTAACTGTGAGCGACATTCGGAGAAAGTCTGTCGAACCATCGCTGGCTTTCGGTTATACTCCGTATCTCGGCGGGCTTACGTATGCAGTTCCCCGTATTGCGGAAAAGGAGAGCAGCGGACGTGTAGTTGTAGTTTTATTTTTCGCTTTGGTTGGCGTCGTCGTTACGGCGACGCGTTATTAGGTGCGCGCGCCAATAGTTACACGGACGTTTATAAGCATCCACAATGGAACTATAAAAATGTACAGTGTAATATAGGTTAATTTTTAATTCCGCGATTTTAATCACTCAGCGGCGCAAGTCCAGTTGTCATTCGAAAGGAAAGCATCAAACGCGCGCAGCGCCGTGCCGTTATAATATATATATATATATATATGCCTTGTACGGACGGCGCGTCTTAAAGTAAGCGGACTTCCGTGAGGCAATTTAAATTAACACGGGGAGAACGTGACTACGGACTTACAACAAAGCAACGAAATAGCCATTATACACGTTGGTTCTTTCTCTCTCCCGCGCGTGCGAATGACAAATTTCCCCCGTGCACTCGCGCTCATCCCGAGAATTAAAGTCTAATCAAAGGGACAATAAAGGCGACGGAGTAGCCCCCTAATCAAAACGGAAGTAGAGTCGCGGCGAGGGAGAATAAGCGGCTGGTAACGAACGAACGAGAGAGAAAGGGGCGGATAAACATTGGTGATTGATAACCGAAAGCACGGCATCGTACGGCCAAAGTAATAAAAAAGAAGGAGTATAGTAGAAGAGGAGAGAATAGAATGGGTGGAATATTGGCGCGGCCCCGGGTTTCGAGGTCGCGTGCGACGTCTTAATGAAAATTCCATGGCGCGAGTGCCGTTATAAAGCATTGCCAACACGCTCGCGATTCCGCACACATATACACGCCCACGCCTGGGTGTGTCGGGATGTGTCGCGCGCGGATAGAGGAGAGGAGGTATTGGAAACGAGATGGTAATTATGACGAATTCGCGACCAGCGCCCGTTGGCTCTTTTGATTTTTACGACTGCCGATGATGGCGTCAGGGGCTTGGTGGCTGCTGACTGATGGGATTTTCATTTTTAGTAGTTGATATTGCGTGGTAGTTTGTTTTGGTTTTTTTTTCGTAGAATGGAAGATACGGGTGTATTTTATTGGGAAGACTTATTTAGATAAAATGTAAATGAGCGAATGCATTGGCTTTCGAATACAAAAAGGCGAAGCCAGAAAAAATATGTTGCGAAAATTGATTTTTGTAAAATTAGTCTTTCAAAAATAACAGAGAATCTTTTTATAACGTATGTATCGTTATTTATGCTTTCTGTCTGGCCCGAAAAAAAATTTTGATCCGAAGATATTATTTCATCTTTTTTATCTTCTCTTGTTTCACTTTTAACTGCTTACTCGCTACGTAACGTTAAGAGTATGCTTTTCACGTGCGTGCAGTTATGACCTCGCTGCGAAGGCTTAGTAAATGGCCAAAAATATAATGTAACGCAGGATTCTGTGATTTACTCTTTGAAAACATTTAGTAACGAAATTTTTTAATTTTACACTCTTAGAAGATTACAAATTCGTTTTAAGCTTAGAATTTTGTTTGAAAATAATCAACCACAAAATTAAAACCCACGCATTGTATAATTTACATAAGAATGTATACTTCACGCTGAGGTATGGTATTTCAAGCTAATCTTTTTTTTCTCTAGAGCCCATTAATTTTTTGAGGCGTTACTAACAGTCGAGCCTCAGCCGCGCGCGAGAGTCTGAGCTGCTAAAAATAAAAATGACAAGGTGAAGTTCAGTCGTACAAACTTTTTTTGCTCGATTTAGAATCTTTTGAATTTTATCACAGTAAAACCTGCAAATGCCATAAATGAACTCATTCGACTGGATTCTCGACCTAGTTATATTTCTTTGAAAAAGTTTCAAAATATATTTTTTTTATTTTACTTGAATTCATATAATAAAACATAATTCATATAATATAACTTTTTAGCTTGGGTTTTATTATATTGCCGAAAAAGGTTGTGTAGGTTGCAAGTTCCAGGGCGTCAGGATAATTTGCAGATTTATTTTTTATGTATTCCAAACAGATATAAATAAAACATATTCTTTTAGATATGACCTCCTTGTTACCTTGTGAACATCTAATAAATTGACCAGCTTTATTCTTACAGATCCAAATGACTAATAAATAACTAAGTATTTCGCCCCCGAATCCTTGCTAAAGACGAAAGCAAAGGCATTTTTCAAAAACATCACCGCCGTGAACACGCCTGCGGGCATATGCGAATTTATCGAGACAGAGAGAATCAGCCGTATAGAAATCAGAGGCGAGAGTGCAAGAAGTTGTCATCAGCTTTGTGAGGGAGCGCGCGCGCGCGATGATCGGGGCTTGAACCGAGCGATTACTCGCCGCGCGTGTGTGCAGCGCAGAGAGCCACGCGTGCTCGCGATCCGCGCAGAGCGTCTCCTCGCCCGCTCACAGTTGCAGCAGTGTTCCGTCAATGGGATGTCCCTATTAGTGCCGTTGGCAGCGCTGGCTGCCCGTCTGCTACTCGCGTCTCTCTCTCTCTGTTTACGTCACATTTTACACGCACGATAAGATCCTAACCGCTGTCAAACGGTTAATAAAACCTCCGGCACTGCTCTCTCGGACCTAGATATCTTGTGCCATTGTGAGCGAGCGCGAGTAATGGAGGCCGACTGACTAAACTCAACTCACTCTCCTCCTCGCGTGCTCATCATACTGCTTCTCACACCCTTTGGCGGGCCGAGACGCGCGCGCAAGCACGGAGACACGGCAGTGCTTTCGGCACAATGCTGCGTGTATTATGGTATACACAACAGGTTGTGCGCGCGAGCGCGTGGCCTTGCGAAATAAACTGAGCGTTGTATGAAAGTCGGCCTAAAGAGCGTGTCGTCGCAGGCGCGCTGGAGTGCGAGCGGCTGCTGCGCGAAAGCGTGAGCCGAGATTGAGAAGAGAACGGCCACTGGCTCGATGAAGTGAATGGGAGGGATCGGATTGTTGCTTGGTAGATGAATTGTAGTTTGGAAAATTGACGAAAATATTATGATGTATTGCACTATAAAACTTGTCCCCATCAAAATCTATGTTTTACTATACATATATTTGGATAGAGAAGAGAATTCTAAACCGAAAGTTCCTTTACCATTTATTGATATAATAAGTAGTTTTTTAATCCCTAATGTATCAAAATCGTTAATTTTTAATACAAAATATATATCTATAGATATTACCTTATAAATATACCTTTACTGTTCAAAATTAACGATTTTGATACATTAGGGATTAAAAAACTACTTATTATATCAAAAAATGGTAAAGGAACTTTCGGTTTAGAATTTTCTCCTCTATCCAAATATATGTAGTAAAACATACATTTTCGGAACAATTTGTATGTGTGGAGATAAGTGTTAGTCTTCGTCGGAGGCGTTAATGTGTTTCTAGTAAAGTACTTTTATTTTTGACGGTCTCGACTCACAGTAAAGAACGATTATTGTTTAAAAGCATTATTTACAGCGAAATGGCTTGACGTGCATTTTAACGACTGAGCAATATTTTAACGTATTTTCAATAGGAGAAGATGAATAATTTTACTTTTCGAGTCAGTAATGTTGTCAAGACTAATTTAAATTTTACTACAGAAGTATATTATTCCGCGAGAACTATAAATATGCAGTCAGCGCCATTTTTAACGCATTGTCTAGAAAAAAATGCCTACTCATGCTGATTTAGACCTATTCACCAATTTCAAATCACTATCGCATCTATTAATATTTATTGACTCCTGTAGAAATTTGTATCTGATTCAATTGAAATGAATTGATGTTTTAGGGCAAGGAGTGAATTGATCTTTAAAGGCCATCGCCACACTCTGGCGCTTGGTTGCAAAAACTTATTTTCTTAACTATCTTTAGAAGGAGGTATATTTTTTTGAATTTCCTCCAAATTAACAAGTGAATTCGAACGTAAGAGAGAGAGCACGTATTCCTCAAATGAAATATTTATCATACTACTTATCACGCTATGTATATTCATTACTTAAAACAACCAGGCTTACATAACATTGGAAGACGTAAATTTCAATCTCTCGCCGCTCGTCTGTATAAGATCCTCGCGCCTCGCTCTCGTGAAACGTATATAAAAAAAACACAATACACAATCTTCGCGTGGCGCCGATTTTGCGGTAGGAGGAAACTTTGTCTCCCGCTAAGTAAATGAAGCGTCGCGGGAAAAATCGCGCAAAGTACGTCTACGTATACCTATATGTCTTGGAGCGATCAAGCGTCCGCACGTACAGCCATTAATTTGCCGCCGCGTGCCTGCCTTTGTGTCTGCTGCTGCTGCTGCTGCTACTGCCACATATACTACACGCGTAAACTTAAATTGGCAATAAATTCGAAGAGGCGTTTTCACGGCGGAAAGGTCGCACCCGCTTTGGAAATCAAAATAAGCGCCCCCGCGGCTGCCGTATACGCGACGGCGACGTTTCCAGGCGATACGATAATAGGCATTAAGGACAAAAGATGGACTTAAGTTTTCATCTCGAGCCTTCCGAGAATTTCGCAAGAATTTTAACAACGGACAATGCCGACTGTTAATTTCCGGTAATCGTTAAAAATCTAAACTCGCCGCCTTCGTGTACACATACGCGCGCGCGTCAGCAATTAAAAGTCTATAAATAGAGGTGCAATGGGAAGCCTGTACGTGCGTGGCTTCTCGAAATTCATTCGTTTTCAGGGGTAATTCGAATCCTATATAGAGCTCATCATCCAACTTTTCCTCTTCTTCGTACCGCAGCTTGTAATATGCGAGCGAAAATAGATTAATTCCACGGTATACGAGTTTCTTTTCCGCGAAGATTGAAGGTAAAAAGAAAAACGATCCTGTCGCGAGAATTCTTTGTCATTTTCCAGCGATGAAAAGTATATGTATTAATACATTCATGTTAAGATTGGCTCTCGATAGGGAAGCAATCGCGGCTTGATTTGAATCTAAATGAAATAAATATCAACGGATGATCGATCGATAGATTGAGCTTGGAATTGTTCGGTCGGGTTTATCCTTGAGCTCGCTGCAGACGCTTTCGCATCCTTTGTGTCCTAGCCTCACTGTCTTCAATAGCCCCCCTCCCCTTACAAACACACATAGAAACATACGAATGGGATCGATTTTCGTTAATCACTTAAAAAATTCTAATCTTATTGTGATATTACTGAGATAGTTGCAGTGAAAAAACTTCCGGCTTCTCGTTTAATGAAGAACATAAATATAGTACAGAAAGATATTTTAATTAGACCGGGGTAGAGATAATCCTAAATGTAATTAAACGCCAACCATCTTTTGCAAACCTAGTCAGAAAGAAAGCATTTTAGCGGCAGTATAGAGGCACCGATACGATAAGCCCGTAAAAGCATCTATTTTAAAACGCAGAGGATCTTACAATCAGCGCTAAAAGTACATACACACACACATACACATATGCAACGTCTGCAAAAAAATCCCGCGGTAAACACGAGAGAGGGTGGATAAAAGGCATCGGCGAGAGCCACCCCTGCCGAGGAACGAGTGACCGAAAGGGTGAGGCCGGAGACAGAATGGGCGCGGCTCACCCGCGGTCGTATCATTCCATTTAACTCTCTCAGTCCTGCCCCATATATGTATACATATATACACTTACCCTTTACAAATGCGAGCTCTAATCTCGCCTTGTATATACACCGCAACGACGACTATGACGCTTTCGCTTTCTCCCGATGCCCCCTACATATACCCATCCGAAACGAGACCAGATAAAGGCGCCGCGGTGTACGTAAATTGCGAGAGCGAATTATTAGCAGTGGTGTTCGGTGTGTGGAAGTCAAGAGACAGAAAGAAGAGAGGGAGCTTTTTCGCTAATTGAAAACACGGGTACCCTGGTAGAAATCGATTCCATTAATTGACTAATAAATAGCTAGTTTCTCCAGTAATAGCCAAAAACTAGATA
>JAYJLV010092952.1:0-38846 GCA_036873485.1 Torymus texanus | reverse complement strand
TTGGGCCCTCTTGGTATTGGGCCCAATTATTGAAATTTCAAAAATCTGACTCCAGATTTGGATTTAACTCGATGCCGGACATTGAAATTTTCTAGTTTCAGAAACGCAATGATTGCCAGTTCCTTATATGCACGAAAGGGTTAAGAGTCTTCACTCTATAAACATACATTAAAATATAATTTATCTTTAAGTAGACAAAAAATCTTGGTACTTAAAACGTGAAATTAGTCTTGCTAAGTACATAATAAAACTGTGAACGTAATGTATGTAGTCGTAATATGGTCATTTTTCGAATTAATTCTTTTGTAAACAAGTAAAAATGATTTGGAAAATTTTAAGAGAACTTATAAGTACTAATATAATATTAAGTATTCCTAATATAAAGTGAGGCAAACAAAATGTCTTAGTAGCCGAATTACCTCGAGTTATCTTACTTAATACTTTCAGGGCATAACGCAAATATTAAATTAAATTTAAGAGAAAAATAAAACTTATTTTACTCCACTTTTCATCATAAGGGTTTCCTAAAGATCTCAAATTTGAAAGACAATAAAATAATTCATGATCCATATATGGGTAATGTTGCACATGAAAGTGTTAAATTAAAGTATGTCAAAATAATTTTAAGCAATATAAAAAAATTATATAAAAATAATTATTACTTCAAATAAAATGTTTGAAAATGTACTGTAGATAAATAACACAACAAATTTTTATCGCAAGAATACCAGCAACGTATATCGAAGCTTTTTGGTGCGCTGAATCCGAATCTGGCCCCAGAATTACGCTACGTCAGGTTTTCGAGATATCCTAACCTAAATGTGCAAAAAATACTGTTTATATTCAAGGTTACATAACATCGAGAATGATTTTTTTTCGGAAAAGGACGTAACTACCTGAAAGTACTCTTACTCTTAAAAACACTTCTAAAATAATCTAAAATATCATTTTTTTTCATCGAGATATCGTTAATTGAAGTTGGGTGCTTTAACAATTTCCTTACAGCCTTGAAATACGGTCAGTTTGTAAAATGAGCAATTATAATGTATTTCGAGGCTGTAAAGAAATACCCAAATTCAATTAACGATATCTCGATGAAAAAAAAATATATTTTCGATTTGAAAAAAGTGTTTTGAAGAGTAAAAGTGCTACTTTTAGGTACTTAGTTTCGTCCATTAAAAAAAAAAATTTTTGCAATGCAACCTTGAAAATAGAGAAAAACTGGTTTTTTGCACTTTTAGGTTAAAATATCTTGAAAACCTGATGTGATAGCGCAATTCTGGGGCCGAATTCGGATTCAGCGCACCAAAAAGCTTCTGGATGCGATAAACAAAACCTTTATTTTATAGACCTGTGTAATTAGAATAAAATATTCAGATTGTTAACATTCAAAAGTTCTTTTCTCACTGTACTACTTTCCAAGTTTTGAGGGAAAACGTTAGTCATCAAAATTGACATTATAACAAGTAGAATGAGTCGTGTACCACTATATGCACAGAAAGTACTTTTTATCAAATGTTATAATGTCTTTCTGAAAAGACATAACTATGTTGACTATGATATTCTTTATTAGAAACTAAATTATTATTAATTTTCTCATCGAAGAAAAAGTGATTTATTAGTTATAGAAAAAAAATAGGTACCAATGTCAAAAAAGTTGTGTCCCATTTAGTTCTTAAATACATTTAAGTGTAAAAAAGAAAGTATTAAAAATTTTTTATCCTGTTTTGTTATTACCTTTACATTTCTTCTAAATATTGTAGATTTTATTTATAAAGTGGAGTTTTTTTTATGTATATTAAAAATTAATTCCAAATTGAATAATAATTAAATCAAGTATGTACTCACTTCTACTTCTTGAAGAGTTTGCGTCCACCTGTAATTCGTTAGGTCAGCGCCGTTACCACTGTTGGGTTTGAGCTTATCCTTTTCTTGATCATCATCATCATCTTCCATTTTATCATCTTCTTTTTTATCTTCCACACTCGTACTAGGGGCCTCTGTTACCTCTTTAGATTGTTTCTATTGTGACAAAAATTGCTTATTGAAACAAAATCAACATCAAAGACTTCTAAAAGTAAATTTCATACCTTACTATCTAGTTCTATTTGAAGTTTGGAAGCTTGTTCATCTGTTAATTCAACAATTTGAGAATCATCAGTGATAACCTCATTCAGAGATTGTTCTTCCTTTTTCTTCTTTTCTAATTTCTCTTTCCTCTTTCTTTCTTGTTCAACACGTTCTGCTTTTTCTGCATTTGCCTTAGCTACAGCAGTGGCTTCGTATTTTTGGAATTTACTCATAACAAGCTATCATCAAGAAATAATTCATTTATTCGGTACAATGGTATTTAAAAAAAAAAATCTATTTTGAATATTATTTAAATACTCACTTTTTTTGCTGCTCCTTCGCCTCCTCCTGTGTAAAAGTCTGTTTTCCTCGCCAGAAAACTGAACATCGTTTCGAGAAGCTGAGAAAAATACTTTTTTGGCGTAAATGAGCTGAGTGAAACTTAACCTTTTTCGCACAAACCGGTCAGAATAAAAGCTTTACTCACCTCCTGAACACCACCTTCGTGCTGCTGGGCCAGCGACAGCAGCAGGACGTCGAACTTTTCCTCGTCTTTTGTCATTTTTTTACTTGTGCACAAACAGTCTTTGAAAAAAACCGATTTATTTATCGTCAAAAGTTGACGTGCTTTTGAAAATCGCAATACGATACCACATGAATGTTATTTGTTGCCTCTTTCGTTACCATCGTGCGCGAACGTTGGCACAAACTATACACTACGCCTATATGTGCTGTAATTATAGTATATTCCTACGGACCATGTACATAGGTAAGTGCCGTGTTGTACGTTCCAACGCTATACGGTCGTTTCGTTCCGTTTCTACATATACAATATATGTAGATTAAACAGGAGTGTAATTCTGTAACGATAAAAAAGTGATAAATTCATTGTTTATCACAATTTCTTATAACGACAAACAAAATTTATCAAAACCTTATCGGGATGTATTGCGTTTTTGTATATTTATATGTATATGTAGAAACGGAACGACACAGCGCTGGAACTGGAACGCACAGCACGGCACAGGGCGGCACTTGTATATTGTCCGGTATAATTATAGTCAATGTATAAGTAAACTACTATACTTCGTATATAAGCGGTGTTTCTGTGAATCAGAATCTACTTTATCTATCGAGACCCTGTCTGCTTTTATCTTTGATCGTGAATTGGTTATACAGAAAACCTACTTTCGAAGTACCGAGTCTTATAAAGATTACACAATAGGTTAGGTTCACACATGAGTACGACAATGTGCTGAAAGTTATAACCTATATTGAATCATAAAATTTTTGTAATTTTAAGTAAATAAGTAATATAATTAGATCACTGAATAGTAATATTCAATGTGAGTATGATAAAATAAATTCATACTATTTTTTCAAATATGTCATTTGTGTAGAACAAGATTTTTTTAATTGATAACAAAAATCGCTTATTAGAAAAATCCTTTATTTTGTATTTTATGTGTTAATTTTAGTATAAGTAAGGGCCTATCTCAGCATTCATTTAGTTTTTTTTTTACTTTCCTCAATTAGCATCCGAGTATGTAATATAATTTTAATTAGTGAAATTCTGAAACAAATATATTTTACTATTTTCAAAAATTTAGTTTTTACATATCCTATCTTTATCTATTTTTTCATTGTATTTTATTATGTTCTCAACCTTTGTCCATAATCATTTTTTAAAGACATTCATTTCATGACATTTTGTTCAATTCTTGATTATTATTCCATAATACATCATTACATAATTATTTCAACAATTTTTAATATATTTCATACAATAGAAGATAGAAAAATGGATTCCCTATCAGGATCAGGTCTGACAGGTGCCCAAAAAGATGAAATAATGCAAAAAGTTAAACAAGAAATGGCTCTAGCACATTTCCAAGAATTACTTACGGTAATTACTGTCTTTATTCATAAAATATGTAAATATTTGGTATCAAAACTTTTCAGTCATATCTTAATTACATTAAATTACTTTTTTAGAAAATGACAGAGAAGTGTTTTAAACAGTGTGTACATAAACCTGGTACTAGTCTTGACAATTCAGAACAAGTAAGTTTTTAGTTTTACTATTTTAATGTTAAATAGTAAAAGTTAATTAGTAAAACCATTTATTATATTTTTTACAGAAATGTGTAGCTATGTGTATGGATCGTTATATAGATGCTTATAATACAGTAACAAAAGCTTATGGCAATCGGATACAACTGGAACATAACTAGAACAATAATGTTGCCTAGATAAATATAAAATTGCATTTTACACTCATACAATGAGTTACCAAATATTTTCTCTTAAAATTTCAGAAGGAATTTCTTTAAATAAATTTATATATAAGCTTTGCAAATTGCGAAACAAATTTTCTTTACTTCACATAGCATTAATCTAGTTAATGTTATAAATTATTAATTATACATATGTTGAAAAGAACTAGTTGTATAATAATGTTTTTGAAAATAAACCTTTTTTTTTTTTAATTATTATACATAATATTCTTTATTACTCTATTAAAATGAATGGTGAACTATATCTTCTTAGTAAACATCATGGATATATTTTTTCCTTTCTATGCAGCTAAATAATAATAGTGTTTTTTGTCATTAGTACAGAAAAATGTTATATCTAAATAAAAAATTTTTTTTTTTCATAGTATATAAGTAGTTTTGTACTATTCATTTAATCATATTTAAAGAATATGTATAATGTATTAACATATTATGGTATAAATGAATTTTACTACTCATGTAACAGCACGAATAAGTTCAATGGTTTATTAAAATACAATAGTAATATTAAAAATTTTAAATAATACATTATTTTTAACATAATACAGATGAATGTACTATTTAAGTTATTGTAAAATACAGTTTAAAGTTATATAATTAATACACAGAATCAAATAATTTATTGACAAGTGCACTTGAAATATGGAATTATTTTATTGCTTTTGCATATACACTTTGAATATTTGAAATTATTGATTTTTAGTAATTAAAAAAAAATATTATTTCATAAAAATAAAAATTTGCATTTTCTATTAAATTCAAGCATTTATCTATGTTATATTTGTATAAAATAAAATCTTTAGAAAATTTACAGCACCATTAACGTGTAAAATTGTATTTTGGTTACAGAATTATTTTAGTATCATTTATTTCTAATACTTCAGTTTTCTTTGAAAGGTTTTATATGTATTCTGTTTAAATTGAATAATTTTTTGAAGATAATGTAAAAATACACATAAAAATAAAAATATAGTACTGTATGCTTTCAAAATAGTTATGATTTGGATCATTAAAATTAACATACGATAAAGCTTACAAAAATTTTGAGTCATGATTATTTACAAATACAGTCAAATAATAAATTACAGAGTCTAATAGTTTGATACCTCATTACAATAAATAGCCTCGTTTTCAGTCACATTCATGAATGTCACATAAACGACAATATGCAATGATAAAGTAAATTAAAAATGTATATAAAAAAAGAGAATATAAAATTTAATATTAAAAATAAAGTAGATATTGTAATAGTTTTCATTTAAGTCCACTGTAAACATATAAAAATATTTTGCTTTTGCTCTTACTTAATTATATGCTTGCATAAGCACACATTCATAGTTGATGTTTCATTTATGAAACTATGTTTTAATAATGCTTTCTTCATACAAAATATTTCTTGATTACCTAGTTTAAAACATTAACAATCTTTAAGGCTTGCTCTTTTAAGTGTTGTCATTCTTCATAGTCATAACTTATTAACGCTACATTCTGTATTTTCGTTTATTCCTTATTTTTAATAGTAGCGATACTTAAAGTTTTCATTTTTCTTCTTTATAAATTTTTAAGCTAAATAATGTTTCTTATATTTTATCAGTTATAGTTAATATTATTATACTTATCTAGAATATGAAGTATTAGTCATTAACCTTTATTTACTTCTTCATTTTCATTTTCACTTTTTATACTATGAATAGAATCTGGTTGAATAGCTGACATTTTTCTTGTACTATCAGGTGTAAATTGAACTTTCAAAGGACTTTGTTCATTAATACTACCAGATGTAGATGATGTAAAATCTTCTTCATATTCTGAGACACCTTGAGCTTCAATAAAAAATTAGTAATATAGCACACACTGAATATTTAAATAAAAATAAATTAAGAATATATTATTTACCTATATCCATTAATTCTTTTAATCCACTCATGTCAGCCTTTTTACCATTTAAAGGTGGTAAATCACTAAATACTGAATTGTTTGTCGACATTAGTGGTGGCAATTCACCAAGTAGTAATTCATTATTTTCTGTTTCAGTAACTTTTTCTTTCATGCCATCAACAATAATTTCATCAAAATAAATAGTTTTCCCTGCTTTATTGACTGTATCACTTTGTTTTCTATTTTTTGTGTTGTTTATATTTTGAAATTCTGTTAGATTTATTTTGTTCTTACTTATTTCTTGATTTTGATGTTGTTCAACTTGATTTATTACTGAATTATTTGGGATGATATGCATGTTTGCTTCAACATCTTTAGTACTTTGATTGGCAGTGTTTTCCAGTGAAATATTTTGAAGATTTTTTTCTACTGTTTCATCACATAAAGATTTAGATGCATCGTGAACTAAACTTCTTGTACTTATATTCTCAGTCAAATTACAATTTTGTTTTTTATCGGTTATTGTCACATTTATAGGTACTTGTAAATTGGAATCGCATAAACTTTCTGAATTTTCTGATGTATCGACAGATATAGATATTGAGTCTTTTTGTAAAACTTTTGGAGATCTAAGATCAAAGGTAGCATTAGCAAAATCATTTATTGTATCCTTACTTGTGTCTTGTTTAATGTTAGAAGAATCACCCTGAAACCATTTGTATTAAATATAACACTATAAAAATAAGTTGCCTATTTAAGATTATATTAAGGATTACTTTGAAAAATTTATATAAGTTTAAATAAATTAGTACATTTACAATTCAATATTTCTGAATAATATATACAATTATTTAAATTAATTTAATTTATCAATATAAAAATCACTTTTACAATGTTAAAATACCTTCTGTCTATTGTTTAAGGCACTATTTATACTGTTCTTTAAAATTTCCCCAAGTAGTGGTTCTTTTGAATTGATTCCAAGTTCCTCGCAAAGTTTCTTTCTACCTACATAGTTGTACTCTTTACCAAAATAAGTTTCAGGATCATAAACTGAAATTGTATAGTCAAGACCAAAATATTCTAGGAACTCTCTAACTAATGAAAACAACAACTTTCCCTCTGAACTAGCCAAATATTCTTTTACTGACTTGTTCAAAAATGGTTCAGAATTCTGGAAAATGTAAAAAAATTCATATTTAGTAAAAGGTAAATTATTGCTTACAAGTTTTTGTTTATTACATATTATATTCAGGTAAAATTAAAATATATGTACATTATTATAAATGAATATAAATTAATATATAATTTACCAAAACAGATTCTTGTTCTTCTAAAGTAAGAAAAACACTTGCTCGCAATTCAGCCTGAAAAAAAAACCAAGTTACATGTTTGTATGGGTAAAAAGATTCAAACACTAACAGTTATTTAAGAATCTTATATAGGATACATTACATTATTACTAATGTACAATATGTCATTTAGTAACTAGAATTCTATAGTATAAAAATATTTTAAGTTTTATTGTTCAAGAAAATTATAATAGGAATGATAAGTCAATAACATAAAAAATTGACTACATAATATTCTTTCTAAATGATTGGTTATGGAAAAATAAAGATTTATAAATTATTTACTTAACCTAAAGAAGTTAATCCAAAGAAAATAATATAAAATACATACCCGCACTTTAGCAAGTACACCATTATTTTCGAGAGTTTGTACTACAAGGTCTCTAAGTTCTGTATCTTCTTCCATTGATATGTTTCCGTCAATCATTTTACCAAAAAGATAGTTTCTCAGTACGTAGAAAACATAAATATTTACAATCGTTTACATCCTTTCTGCACAAGCAGTATATGCGTTCTTTATGCATGTATTTCGTTGTTCCGTTTTTCTAATCTATGAAATTACTTATTAGAGAAGGAATGGTGAATGTGCAAAAAATACAAAATTTTATACTGTACATTCGTCTTTGGTGATTTGATTACAATAGTGCGTTCTATTACCTTGATTTCTTTCATTTATTTTACAAATTTTAGGGTTCTCCTACACTTTGTCTTATTTTATTAGGTTGTGATCCAAAACACTTATTCCTGATTGGTCAGATATAATAGAATTAGCGAATGAAATAATTATATTTTCGAGCGGGAAAATATAAAAAATAAAAATCATATTCTAAAGATTACGAAAAAAGATGTAGGTATCCTGATTTCCCAATAACTTTTTAAGATATTAAAAGAATTATTATTTAAAGAATTATTATTAATAGAATTTTTAATAGAATTTCTTAATAGAATCTTTATTATTATTATTTAAAGAACCTATCTTAAGGCCTAATTAAAATTTTTTTTTGATGATTAAGAATATCTTATGAAAGACTTTCAAATGATTATTTTATTTATTTACAAGTATCTGAATTGTAATTCTTACAAAAAATTTTATACTAAATTTTCCAATTATCTTATTACCTTGTAAAAATTAAAATTAATTAATTAGGTAAAGAATTTATTTCTTTAAGAATGATTTCAGTGGTGTCATTATAATAAAACTAATATAGATTTTTTATATATTTATTAAATAAATTTTGTTACGTATACTTATCAAAATTAAAATTTGAATAGCACCAAAATTCATTTGCTAAATTATTTTTATGATGAGGAATAAAATCACATTTTTTAACATCTAATAATTTTTCTGCTAAATCATTCATCACAGCTCCTAAAAAAATAAAATCTTCAATATATTTTATAATTAAATAAAATATATAATAATAATAAAATATCAACCTGTACATAGAATGATATTCTTTTTTGTTAAAAGTTTCACTGTTATTGCAGTTTTTGTCAAACACTCTTCTGAAAGGAATGGTGGATCACACATTACCAGATCAAAGGTCCCAAAGAGATCCTTTGGAATATTTTGTGGGGAATTATAATCATATAGAATAAAATTAGAGCCATAAGCCGAAAAACGTTTATCATATTCAAAAAGTATAACTGTAAAATAAAAGTTGTATTATAAATGAATGCATTCATTGTGTACATATAGTTATAATAAATTAGGGTACCTTGTCTTTTTCCAGCAATTTGAATTAATGGTTTGTATAATGTGGGACATGAGATTAAAGCTATTTTTCCAATATCATCAGTACATCTGACAGCACCATTTGTCAAGGTGGAAATAGTATTTTCATCGTACCAAAATTGACTAAGTTGCTATATGTGAAAATAATAGAAATATCTTTGCTTTGAAAAGAATAAATTTTATAAAAGAATTCTATGTTTACATCTATTGTATTGATGCCTACCCAATCTTCTTCAAAATCAACATCACTATTTACATTATCATTTATTTCTAAAACTGCCTTTAATTTATTCTCCCGTTCCTCTCTTTCCTGATAAAACTCTTTTAAAGCAGCTAAAGTATCTGGATTTAATTGAGGAACATCATCATCTGATTCACTCATCTTTATGTCTATTAAAATAAATAAATTCTTAAATTTATAATTTAATGTATACTAATGTATACTTTTACATGATTTTGAGTATCAGCAACCGTTTAGCTTTCAGTTAACCAGGATTTCATGTATGAAAGCGTACAACCAAAATCATGTCATAAATGAAATTGTTGAACTGTTTTGAAGTGCACGTGGTCGCATTTCAACATATGTGGATATCAAGTCACGTGATTTTGATATTACCCCCTCTTATATACTTCCTCTAATATATTGCTATCCTTATCGTTTCGTATCTTCCTAACTTCAGCTTAGCAGGTTTATATTAAAAGCGTATACCTATATATATCTTTACACTATAGATTGTTATTATGAGTATCAAAAGTTAGTTTGAATTTTTACCGTTTCATTTACTTTTTCTTGTATCTTACGGCGCTACTAGGCACTGTACATATACATATCCATGTACGTCTACTTTCGGAAAGTACGCAGCAAACCCAACAGAATCAACGGCGCTGTCATCATCGCAGCCGCTCGGTACTCACGGTGGGGATACGAGAAGTGAGGGACGAATCGGAATTTCTTTACCAGCGGCAGAATGGCGGATGCGTAAGTAATTTTTTAAGTTGCTGCGAAAATCCTTAAACATCCCCTGTTTTAATGCAAAATGCACTTTGTAATTGATTGCAACGTATACAGAAAATGCGTAGGCTTATGCGAGAACTAAAAGTTTTTTTCTAAATATCATAAATAAACAAAAAATCTTCATTTACGTTAGCATGACATAACCTTGTCTTGTTTTTGGAATCTACTTTGATCCATAAACGTGTTACTTTGTGTTTCGACAAAATAATTTATTATTACATTTTACATGTCTCGCTTAAGATTGAATTAATTTATAATATCAATTTATCAATGCAATCAATAATTTTGTAGTACTTTAAAAATAAGAACAAGTAGGATTGTTGATGGGTCTCATTTTTATAATGAATGATTTATGTTTTAATTTTTAATTGTAGAAAGAAAACTGCACCAAAGGCTGAGGCCTCCAAAAAATTACCTGCTGTACCGGAGTCGGTACTGAAAAGGAGGAAGCGCAGGGAAACAGCCAAAGCTGCCCGTCTGCAAACTTCCATTAAGGTATAGTAATAATTATATTAATTTTGTGAAGTATAGCTGAACGACACAGCCAATTTTTATTCTTTCAATTTTAGAGGCGTGCAGATCATCACAAGAAGAGGAAGGAAATCTTCAAACGTGCTGAGCAGTATGTGAAGGAATACAGGATAAAAGAGAGGGATGAAATCAGGTTGGTCAGACAAGCCAAGAAGAATGGAAATTACTACATTCCTGGAGAAGCTAAGCTTGCGTTTGTCATCCGTATTCGGGGGTAATTATTTTTCTACTTCTAAATAAACAAATATATATATATATATATATATGTATATATCATGCTAGTTAGTTATTTTATTGATTTTTTTTTACAACTGTTATAATATAAATGTACCAATATATTTTAATTTAAAAGCAAGAAATTTGTTCATTTACAATACAAATAAATTCATATAATTTATATACTCAAAAATCATATCTTTCTTTTGTTTAGTGTTAACCAAGTTGCACCAAAGGTACGTAAGGTCCTTCAACTGTTCCGTCTGAAACAGATCAACAATGGAGTATTCATTAAACTGAATAAGGCCACAATTAATATGCTGCGTATAATTGAGCCATACATCACCTGGGGCTATCCAAACTTGAAATCTGTCAGGGAATTAGTTTACAAGAGAGGATTTGCTAAAATCAACAGACAGCGTGTTGCGATCACAAGCAATGCTATCATTGAAAAAGCTTTAGGTATTGTTAAGAATTCCAAGTTTAATTATTCAACATTAAATTATGTTGTTTATAAATAGACGACTCCATGGATGCTTTATTGCACTTTTTAATGTGTCCTTCCATATCGTCTCAAATTAATTGGATATTTTATAAATTAATTATTTTTGATATATCAAATAATTTTAGAAATATTCATACAAAATTATAAACTTTTGAATTATATTTTTCATTAAATGTATAAGACTATTTTTTATGAAACAAATATTCTATAAAAATTCTTTTTATTCAATAGGCCGTAAGGACGTCATCTGCACAGAAGATTTGATCCATGAAATCTTCACAGTTGGTCAGAAATTCAAGTACGCCAGCAACTTCCTGTGGCCCTTCAAGGTATATATTATTGGTTGATGCCTAAATTTATTTGTGATAAGAAATGTACATAAATTTTAAAAATATTAAAAATTCGACATAGGCATAGTGGCAAAAGTTGGTATACTTTTATCACTTCCTACTATGTCGAAAATAAATATGAGACAGACTATTTTTTCACTATTACCTTTGTAATATTGATAAAAGTATGTCTCGCACACTTACCAAATATTGATATAAAGTTTTAATCGAAATTATAATGTAATATTTTACATTATTTACTTTGATTATTAAAAATTGAAATAACTTTTTAGCTAAACACACCTACGGGAGGATGGCGTAAGAAGACAAACCACTATGTTGAGGGTGGAGACTTTGGCAACCGAGAGGATAAGATCAATGAACTTCTCAGGCGCATGATCTAAGTTAGAAAATGTGTTTGAATATAAATAAAAATACGTTTATAAGTACATCAATTCTGTATATTTTTTGTCTTAAAACCGTTCCTATTCTTACATACAAGATACTATTAGATTTAACGGATTTTTTTTTCATAAATATTCGAAAAAATATTGTTATAAAGTTAATAATTATTGTAATAAATTAATATAGGTTTTTGAAAAAGTTATAAAGGTATAATGTCTTTTGCTTTATATACTGGTATATTCATATTAGAATATTTAAAAAAAAAAAAAACAAACTTAATTGTTTTAATGAAAATTGGCACAGTACATATTTTAACAATAAGTTCAACATTATTCAAATTATTTGTAAAAATTAAAATATTTAGTAAATACTTAGTAATACGGTGAATAAAAAAAAATAAAATAAAGACATTACTGTAATTTATATGATAGATGTTGATAGATAGATTCTACTAGAACTTTGTCGAGCTGAATCGGCAAAAAACGTCTTATGCTAGTAATAGTACAGGTACATTAAGTGTCAAAAACCATTGTTCAATCCCAATAAGGTGACGGAAGTATAAACATACGTAAGAAATAAGATAAAACATCAAAACGTTGAAAGCATAACTGGGTTAACCGAAAGAAGGGCATGTTTGTGGTTTGTCATAATATTAATATTTCAAACATTTATTATATACCGTATATTTTTTTATACCACTTCTTTTGTTAGAATAAAATATATATTAATATAATTCCCTAGCAAAAAAGGGTTTTTATATTTCTACATTGCAGTTTATCTATAAATTGTCTCCTTTCGCTACCTTATGCTATAGATAACAGATATTATGATATACGTATAGTAATTGGTCAGTGTAACGCCATTTATTAGGTAAATATATTATTCAAATATCCAAAAAAAATATCTTAAGGAATCTGTTGTTCAAAGTTTTTATGGACATTGGACACTGACCGTACTCAGTTTATAGATGGCGCTGTTTTCTTAGAATCGAGAAACACTATGTTTTGAGTAAATCATATAGTCATTTCGACGAAAGTACTTTAATTCGCCGAATTACCGTAACGCAATTCGCAGATGTCGCCAATGCTCTGTGTACCCAGTACTTTGTCAAGCTACAAGCACGCAGCATGCTTCTAACGGGAAGACGGGAAGTCTGGTAACACGGTGTGCTACATAAACAGACAGTCCACGCTATGTAAAGTAGAAAGTAAATTTACAACATTACTTCTGCTTTTTACCGTAGGTAAGAGAAAACCAATTGTACTGCAGTCTTGCTGTCGAAGCCGACATAATTAGTTGTTCGCGTGTGTATGGGAATATAGACATAACCTACGCCGCATTTGTAAATATCAAATATGTACACATGTCAAGCACAAGAAAAAATAAAGGATATGCAGGAAAAGTAATTTAACAGAATTTATAATCAACGGTAATGTATACATTTTAATTTTTTGCAGCTATAAAGTATTGTTTACTAATATTCTTACGATTTCCTATATTTTTATTTTGTAATTTTTAACAGAGCTATTGATATGATTAATATATATATTTTTTTTTAGATATGCTTTACTCATAATTATTATATTATCTTTTCAAAGATAAAAGAATATGCAATAACAATAATCTAAGTAATATATTTACTAATTGCAGAAATGTACTTTTGCATTTAATTTAGCAATTATGGATGATAAAAATGTTATATCGAAGATAACTAAGGATTTATTATTGAAATCAAAACTAAATAATAATGGATCTAAACAAACACAAGTTTTTGTTATACCTCCTGAACTTCTTAAAGGATTGATACCTGAAAATAAACAAATCAATGGTAAACAATATTTGGTAAGATAATTAATTTAATGATGACATTTATTTATTATATTATCTCTTTTACAGCAGATATATCAACAAAAGTCTTAGTTGGTAATGCAAAAAGCAACGATACTTCTGAAATTAGAAAATCAGTAATAAATAAAAATAAAAACATTGAAGATGATTCCAAAACTAAAAATGAAGACTTTCTTTCAAATGATTATCAAAACTCTAAAACTGTTAGTAATGTTAATAAGATTATGAAATTAGATAATTTTGAATCTATCGAATCAGATGTAAATAGAGTTTTGGATAATAGTGTTTTAAAGGATTCTGATTATCTTGTACAAAAAAAGTCTGTTAAAAGCAATGCCATTACTGAAGTAATTAAGAATAAAGATAGTGTAAAAG
Organism: Torymus texanus; assembly: GCA_036873485.1. Lineage (NCBI taxonomy): Eukaryota > Metazoa > Arthropoda > Insecta > Hymenoptera > Torymidae > Torymus > Torymus texanus. Next base: position 24,290 of record JAYJLV010092952.1, on the reverse strand, counting down.
ATATTCAAGGTCATAAAGAAAAAGAATTTATTAGTTATAGTAAAGTTAGAAAAAAAGGTAAAAATCATCAAAAACAAGAAAATAAGTACAAAGGTGATAACGACGTAAAAGCATACAATAAGATCCTCACTGCATCCTCTGTGCAACATTCTCAAACAAGTGTTCATGTCATTGAAGAATCACATAAAAGTACATTGGATAATTTTCTGCCTCTAAAGACTATGAAACAAAATAGTCCAATAAATTCTTGTAAAATTTCTTCAAACAATGAAAAATTAGCTATACATGATATTACCACAAATATTGAAGATGAATCATTGATTTCCACAAAAAAAATGAATTCCAATACGAATCTATTGGATAACAATCAGTTTTCACCTATGCTTTCACAAAAGCAGCAGCAAGAGTATCAAGTTTATAATGAAGTTATATCAACAAATACAACTAATGATAAAAAAGATAATAAGATTTTATCTAAACATACGGAAAAACAACAGGAAGAGAATCAAATTTATAATGAAGTTGTAGCAACAGATACAACTAATAATAAAGAAGATGTATTAAAAAATAATAAAGTTTCATCTAACCATTCAGAAGAACAACAGGAAGAGCATACAGTTTGTAATGAAGTTTTAGCAACAGACACACATGCTAATAAAAAAGATATATCAAAAGGTAGTAAAGTTTCAAATATCTTTTCAGAAAAGCAACAGCAAGATTATCAAGTTTATAATGAAGTTGTAGCAACAGATACAACTGATAATAAAAAAGATATATTAAAAGATAATAAGGTTTCATTTAACCATTCAGAAAAACAACAGGAAGAGAATCAAATTTATGATGAAGCTTCAGGAACAGATACAACTGTTAATAAAATAGATGTATTAAAACATAATAAGGTTTCGTCTAACCGTTCAGAAAAACAACAGGAAAAACATGCAGTGTGTAATGAAGTTTTAGCAACAGATACAATTGATACTAAAAAAGATATATTAAGAGATAATAAGGTCTCATTTAATCATTCAGAAGAACAACAGGAAGAGAACCAAATTTATAATGAAGTTGTAACAATAGATACAACTAATGATAAAAAAGATATATTAAAAGATAATTTTTTGTCTAGCCATTCAGAAATCCAGCAAAAAGAGCAAAATGTTTATAATGAAGTTTCAGTACGAGATATAACTGATAATAAAAAAAATAATGAATTAGTGGAACTTTTAAGTGGAGAAATGAATCAAGATAACGAAATAAAAGATGATGATTATGAAATAGAAGTTATTGAAGAAATAGAATACATAGTTGAAGAAATCTTAGAAATTGAGGAACCCATGGAGTCACAAGAAATGTTAGTTGAAATAGATGAAAATAATGAGAAGGAATGTGAGAATGAAGATGAATCACAAACGAATGCTTGTTTTAATTCTAAAAGTTATGTTCGTGAAGAATGTAATAGTGATGGTATTACTTTTGTAGAAAAAAAAGAGATTAAACCAAAAAACGTTTATGTTAATAAAAAAAAATTGAATAATCAGAGGAAAAATGATAATCTTTCTACAGGATTTTGGACAGAAAACAACATTACATTACCACATAATGTAATTGTTGCTAATTCTTTAACTGAAAAATCAACTTCAACATTAAAAAATAAGAATGAAGGTAGCAGTGAAATCAGCATATTGGAAGATGAAAGTACTATTATTAAAAAAGAAGGTAGTTTTACAAAACAAAATAAAAAAAAATTGTTGAAAATAGGCAATTGTAGAAACTCTGTTGATAATTTTAATTTGGACAACATTGGAACAATAGAGCCGAGATTACGAAGTAGGTCAATGAATTTGAATGCTGAACAGTCCATTAAATCAAAAGATTTGAATGATTTAAAAACAGTCCATAAAAGTTCTATAATATTACAAAATGAAGTTACATGTGATAGTAATGACATTGATGAAATTATTGAGACTTCTATTGGAAATAAAATAAATGAAAAAAATATATATAAACAAACATGTAATGTAATGGATACAACAACTTTTAAAAGAGATCTGGCTCTTGAAAAATTTACTGATAGATCTTTTGAAAATATTAATTTGACAGATGTGATAGATAACAATATATATACAAAGAATAAAGATGAAAGGAGCACAGAAAATGATGAAATTTCCAAAAATGAACAACCATGCTATGGTTTTTATGAAGATACTTCTTTAGTTATGCTATTAGAAAAATTTAAAGAAAAAAGTAATGATTTGGCAGGTTCAGAAACAATACTTGATATGGATCCAATTACGGAAACAAATAAAATTATTGAGAATAGAGAAAATAGTATCATTACAAAAAATAATGAAACTTATCAAAATCAACAACAAAATGATTTTTATGAAGATAAATGTTTATCTGTAGGATCAGAAATATCTGAAAAATATAGTCATTTTGCAGGTTCAGAAACAATAATAAATACACTATGTTCTACAGAAGCAACAGCTAATACAAAATATATACCAGAAACAAATAAAATTGATGAGAATGAAGAAGATAATAAAATTAATAAAACTGATGAAACTTTTGAATATGAACAGCAAAGCTACGGTTTCTACGAAGATAACAACTCTTTATCTATGGGATCAGAAACATCTGAGGAAAAAAATAATGATTTTGCAGATTTAGAAATAAAAGTGAATGCAGAACGTATTGTAGAAACAACAATTGATTCAGAAAATATTACAGAAATAAATAAAAGTGAGGAGAGATTAGAGAGAAAAATTACTGAAAGTAATGAAATTCTTGAAAATCAAAAGCAAAGCTATGGTTCCTGTAAAGATAACTCTTTATCTGTGAAATCACAAAAATTTGTAGAAACAGATAAAGTAAAAATTGGACAGAAAGATAATAAAAACATTTCTAGTTCATTTATAAAAATTAAAAGTAATGAAAAAATCTCTAACAAAGAAGTACAAAATATTTTTGATAAACTTAAAAGAAGTATAAACAAAACTATGCATTCAAACAGCAATAGTGAATTCGCTAAATTAAATACATCTAATGATGACAATACAAGAAAGAAAATTTGTTCTGACAATGATAAATTACAGTATGAAACACAAGTAGTAACTAAATTAAACAAAAATATTAAATCTGGCAATTATATAATTGAGCAAAATATTCATCCGACAATATCTTATTCTACTAAAGAAAAATCTCTAAAAAGGGCAGGATCCAACCTTAATATCCAAAGTAAATTATTTAAAAATCGTAGAAAATCTACAACTGATATAATACATAAAAAAACAGAAATTCTAAGAACTCGAACTGAATCATTAAATTTAGATGACAAAAAACTTAAACAATTAAATAATAATGAAAATTTTGAAGTAAAAAAGATAAGTAATTCTCCAACTAATCAAATGCTATCATCACAAGACACAATGGAAAAAGAAGAAAATAAATTTTCAAGAAGTGCTTCTAATAAAGTAATTGATAATGTACAATATGATGACAAAACAGAAGATCAAGAATTTGAATATTTAAAAATAAAAGATAAGGAATATGATTCCTTATTAAAAAGTAATGAATTTAATGAAGTTACAGGTAGGTTGTCAAGACTTTCAATTATTGTTATTATTCAATTTTATACTATTGTAAATTTATTAATTATACTTAAAATTTTATAGTGCAACAGCATGTAAAAAGTACATATAATGAAAAGATTGATGTATCTCAAGAGGAAAAAAAAGAAAGCAAAGGTAAGACTTGAATTTTAAAGTTGTAAATATGAAAACAATGAACAGTTTATAAAATATATTTAGTAAAAATAGATTCTTCATTAATAAATTTTTTACATCTGATTTAACATACCTTATAATTTTAGATGAAAAAGTATCAGATTTGGATAACATTAATCTTACAGTTTCACATAGCAGAAGAAGAGGCAGGCCTCCAAAATTATCAAAAACCATTTCTACAAAAAATCAATGTAAGTATCCTTTTACAATTAAAAAAAAAAAAAAAAATTACGTGCAATACTCAATGATTCTCAAATTCATTAAATATGAATAAAAAAACAAATGAATTTTTAGCTATTAAAGAAGATAATGATGAAAATAAAATAGAAAAACTATTCAGGGCAGACTCTAGTCAATCTAATAATGCATACAAAGAAGAAACAGAAACAAATCAATTAGGTAAGCAATTAATTTATTCTAATTCTCTTTTGAGATCCAATAAATTATGGTAGTTTAATAAATTATATTATATTTTTTTAATTTATACTTTTTATTTTTATTGATTTAACACAAAAAAATGATATTCATTTTACAAATGAATTTAAAAATTTTAAGTTTCTATGGTCTTTTACAAAAATCAAGATACAATTATCTCATTCAACTTTAGATGAATAATTGTATCTATAAGTTCTATTTTAATTAAGTATAATGTAAACTAATTTCAATGGATTTATGGTATTTTTTTATTTATTTATTTATTTATTTTACTTAATTATGATAATATGTACCTAACGATAATAATAACAAAAATAGTAAGTAACTGAGTTAAACTATTATAGATGCTGTCAATGTACATAAAAGAAAAAAAGGAAGACCACCAAAACGAACTAAAAGAAGTATGTATTGTTCTAGAACTGTTAATAATTACTTGAATATAGACAATTTTTATATCAATATATAAATATATGTACGTTGTATATCGATTGAAAATTGATAATTATCTGAAATATCGTAATTTATTTAATTATACAACAGTAGTACATTGTGCAACAAGACGAGAAAATGAGCCATTTCAAACGAGGATGAGGTGTTCAGCACGAGTCGGAGTCGAGACAAGGGTTGAAAACACTTCATTCGAATCGGAAATAGCTTTTTTCCGTTGAACAAACCGTATTTTTTTATGATAGAGTTTTCATTTATGCGTGGAAGTTGCGTAGGTGATTAGGCATTTCGAGTCATATACAACAGTTAATAAAAAATATTTCCTGCTGCGGGAGCGGTAATATTATTATTCCTTGCTAGAGCTTTACCGGGAAATTATTATTTCCCGCTTAAGGAGAAAATAATAATGATATCTTTCATTTTTTCGAAGCACATTCAAATTATGCGATTTTCTCTTCAGTTTACATGCATGTAAAAGGATTCATTTTATATGCTCGCGTTGAAAAAATGTATTTTATTTTCCATAAAAATTATCAAATAAAATATAATTTTATCACTTGTAAATAATCGCGCATTATTCTTGTAATAATAAATGTGAATGCATTACAGGTAAAAATTCTAACGTGGAAGTTAAAGATTTAGTTATTCCACAAAAAGAAGAGAAATCAACAGATAATGTAGAAAGTATACAAGAGTCACTTTCAAAAACAGGGACTGATACATGTCAAATAACAAATCATGTACATGAAGGTAATTTTATTTATTGACATATGCCAAAGAATCTTATTTGTTAGTTATTGTCTAAAATTAACTAATGATGAAATAGCTATACTATCTGATTAAAGAATAAACACATATTATTGGGGTATAATTCGTTAAAAACAATTTCCAGATGTAGTAAAGTCAGAACATTTTACATTAAATCTCCAAAGAAACCTAGTAGATAATTGTATTAAAATAAATTTTATTTATGAGAATGCCATATTAAAGTATTTGTTCTTTATCTAGTTCTTTTAAGTCGGTAATAGCTAATATGAAAACTGTACATATTCTAAAAAGACCTTCTAAAGGTCTTCTTGACATTAAGGTAGCGTGAGCGACTTTTGTAAAATACTGAATCAATTTGAAAACTTGACAGAAATATTCTTTAAGTCTTAAACTTTTCATAGTTGCCAAAAACCATAAGGTCGCCGACCAAATTATTAAGAAAAACAGTTGCATAATATCAAACTTTTACATGGATCTTATGGCCACGTCTATTCTTTTTGCTGATTAATGTGTCAGCATTATTATAAAATACTAATTCTTAACAAAAAAAGTAGTTGATTATAGTATCTATTAGAAGGATTCCGTCAGTATAAAAATAATAAGGGGTTGTCGATAATAAAAATAAGTAAATAGTAGCGACTAAAGTCACGCACCAGGAGTGTGAAATATAATAGCACCCCGATCCAAAAATATTTCTCGAAAAATATTTATAATTTTTTTTTTTTATTTTTATTTAAGATGCATAGTTTCTATATTAATATGTTTAGAAATAAAAATACATGTTTTTTATGAAAATTTAATTATAAAATTTAGTAAAAGTAGAAAGCTCTTCTCGGGGACTCCAGCTTGATAAAACACTCATCGCTCATGCTATCTTAAAATACATATTTAAATAGAAAAAATACGCAATTTCTTAAAAATGATTGTTGGCATTGAATTAATAGTTCCGGAAATTATAGATATGAAAAAAGATATAGAAGAAGCAAATAGTACTATAATAAAACGAAAAGGAAGACGACCCAAATCAAAAGTGTCGGGTAATTTAAAACACTCAAAACATTTTTCAATAAGTGTAATTAATATGTTAATAACTGATTATATCATAATAATTTAGAAGTTACTACTGATGTATCATTCATGGATTTACATAACGATTCAGTTGTAGCTGGAAACGTCGATTTTAGTGTTGCACATAACAATGAAAATATAAGTCATGAAGGTAAAAAATAATGAATTTTGCAAAGTAAATTAAACTGATTAATAGTTCTATTTCACATTAAAATGTATTTATAGATTCACATAATCTATCTAAAAAACGGAGAGGAAGATCGCGTAGTTTGAAAAAATTGAATCCATTCTTACTAAGTTCAGAAAAGCAAAACTCTATGCAAATGCCTGGTACCATATAAATTTTTAGTAATTTAATATATAATTTTTACTTAACATTGCATATATCATTTTTATTTTAATTACAGATAATGAGGAAGAGTCCTTGAATGTAAAGAATTCCAATAATATATTGGATTCTAACAATTTAAAGAAAACTATTGAAGTTAATACCCCATTGAATTGTAGTAATTCAGAAATAACCTATGATGAATGCAGTAAATTAAGCAAGGATTTTCACAATAATTTATCTACAAAAGATAAAGTTGATTCCAGTGTACCATGTAACAATAAAATCTTAAATGATAAAGGTAAAAAAAATCTTATTTGATTGGAATAAAATATTTATTAGTATCTATTATTATAATTTTATAATAATAAACATTTACAGATACAGTACAAAAAAGAAGAAGAGGGAGACCACCTGCTCTGAAAAAAGAAAAGTCAGAATTATTGAGAACAGAAGAGCTAGGCCCTATAGAAAAGCATGGTACAATATTAATTATCAATAATTTTATATACAACCCTTATTAAAAATACTATACGTAATTTTGTTTGTTTCAGATAATAAAAAAGAGTTCTTGGGTTTTGATAATTTAGAAATTACTAAAAATGAAACTGATGAATCAAATAAAACTTTTTATTATAATGCACTCGAAGAAAGCAAAAAAGATTGTGGTATTGCATGTAGTAGTGAAATTATAGGTGACAAAGGTAAATAAATTTTTTAACAAGTGAATTTATCTACTATTATTTTTACTACACCATCAAAACTATTTACAGAACCTCAAGTTGCACCAAAGAAACGGAGAGGAAGACCACCTAGCGCGAAAAAATTAAAGCAAACTTTATTAAGTACAGACAGGTCACTTATGGATAATACTGGTACAAAAAAAAACTTGAGATTCTCTGTGCAGAAATATTTTACAACAAAATATTCAATATTTATTTTAATTGCAGATAACAAGGAAGCACTCTTAGATTTCAATAGTCCCAATACGCCCTTAAATTCTCATAATGTTGAAATGATTACTGAGGAAGCTGACAAATCAAGACAGGATACATATAATAATTCATCTGCACAAAAGAGGGTTGATTCCAGTATTGCATGTGATAACGAAAACTTAAATTGTGAAGGTAAATAAATGCGTTATTATCTTAATTCTATTTATTAATATTTGGTTTAACATTGAAAAATATTTATAGGTCCTAATAGTTCCATCAACAGACAAAAAAGTAGATCATCAAGTTTAGAAAAGTCATGCCCGATTTTATTGAGAGAAAAAGAGCAAAGTTTCATAGAGAAGACTGGTAACATAAATTTTCAGATTTCTTATATATAACTCTTATTTGACACAGAATTCACCATTTTCATTCTAATTACAGTTAACGAGGAAGAATCTTTGGATTTGAATAGTACAAATAATCTGTTACAATCGAACAATACAAAAATGTCTATTGAAGCTGATAAACCAATTGAAGACTCCCTTAATAATTCATCTGAAGAAAAGAAAGTCGATTATAGTTTTACATGTAACAACAAAAATATAAGCCAAAAAGGTAAAAATATTTTATTATAAACTTGATTATACATGTTAATTTTTAATAATACATTTAAAAATACTTATAGATTTAGACACTGGACATAACAGAACAAAAAGTAGATCACCTAGTTTGGAAAATTTATCTCCACTTTTATCAACTACAGAAAACAAAATTCCCATAGAAAAGCTTGGTATAACATAAATTTTCTTTCATTCTACATACAATACTCATTTCAGATAGGATTTATATTATTTATATTTTATGTACAGATAATAAAGGAGAGCTCTTATTGAACTCAGAGAACTTGGAAAAGCCTATTGACGAAAATAATAGATCAAGTAAGAATCTTCTCAATAGTTTACCTGCAGAAGACAAAATTGATTCCAATACTACATGCAACAATGAAATGTTAATTGATGAAGGTAATAAAATAAGAGTTATTTGGGATAAAATATCAGTACCTACTACCACTCCCATGTTGTCTTAAAAATTATTTACAGATTCACGTAGTACACACAAAAAACGGCGAGGTAGACCACCTAGAACTTTAAGAAAGTCGAATCGAGTTTCATTAACTTCAGAAAAGCAAAGTGCTATAGAAAATCCTGGTAAGATATACTTTTTTAGTAATTTTATATAAAATACTTATTTAAAACAATATACATGATTTTTGTTTTAATTGTAGATGACAAGATAGAATCCTTAGATTTAAATAGTTCCACGAGAAGACGAGGTCGCAGACGTTTGATAGCAGATGCATCGAATTCCAGTTATTCCAGTGAAAATCTAAATAATGCTACTGCAGGTCAAAATGTTGAAAGTTCTTCTATTTCTATAAACAAAGATAATTCAGAATACGAAGGTAAAATAATATTCCTTACCATATTTATTAAGTAATTCAATAATTTTGTTCCCATTGCCACCATAATGGCTACTTTATTGTTTGAAAAGCGATGTAAGAGTGGCGCCTGATTTTCTCTTTGATAAAAGCGGGATGAAATAAATTATCGAAAACAAAATAAATTTATCTCATTTTTTAAAATTTATGATGAACTTGGTTAAAACTAACTAAATTTGAACACTTAAATACCCTTTGGGCTTCTCCAGTTCGGTGGCGTTTTTGGAAACGTTGTCTCATAGAACCTCACATTCCAAGTCAAGAAACGGGCCATAGTGGAGCTGGGAATTAAATATTTTATGTAACACGAGAGTAAAGTCAATCATTTCTTTAAATAATCACAGCCCTGCGAAAGATCCCCCCCACCCCGGAATAATCTTTGGCTGTACTTCCTTGTTACATAATGTACTATAATTTTTATATTCAATATGTTATTATTTTAATGTTTTATTGTATTGTAGCAACTACTAAGAATGATGTGCATGAAAAGACACCTACTTTGGAATGTGAAACACCAAGACGTCGAACTAGACGTTCAAAATTAATAGATGATTTTTCTGGTAATAAAGTTAATGAGGATGATACTAACAATGGTATGTATATTTATCAGTTAATCAGAACAATTATATTTATTAATTGGAAATAATTTTTCAACCTAAATTAGTTAGAGATTGTGCACATTTATACAATAATGTTTAAATTTTTCGCGTTAATTCTAGATATGGATCTAAACGTTTCTACTCAAGTTAATCTAAGGAAAAGAAACAGAAATAGAGATACTACTTCCCCAGAATTCGATGATGTAAATTTACACAATAGACGAAATTTAATTTCTGGAAAAGGATTGAGTTTTAAAGATGAAAGTGAGAATGATGATGAAGATGAAAGTGATAACGATTATGAAAAAAATCTACCTACAAAAACACGTTCAAGAAAGCGAAAATGTCGTTTTAACATTTACCAGGAAAGAAAAAGAGGGAGACCAAAAGGTACTCAAAGTAAACAAAAATGTGATGAAGATTATGTACCACATCATTCACAACTACCTCGATCATCTAAAAAAGCAAACACCAAATTAAATACTTCGACTGAGCGAACTGTTCGTTTTCTTAATTTTTCATAATTTAAAAAAAATGTTTAATCTTTTATTTATACAAACTTGTAATCAATTGATTTTCAGGCAACAAAGATCATTTCCTGTGGAAAATGTAAAAAAGAAATGATGAAAAATCAGTGGTCTCATCATAATTTATCTGCTCATAATAACTTAGGTTGGATTCACGGCACTCCAAAACCAGTAAGAATAATTTTTCATAATTTCATAATGTGCTACATTATTTTTATATACATTTATATTCTTGCAGGATTACGAGAATAATGAAAAATTACTTAAACGGATATTATTCATAACTATTAAAAAAAGAAGAGGTAGTCTTATTTGTGAAACTTGTAATTCCTTAAAGCGAAGTGTTTTAGGATATCTGTCTCACGTAATTTTTTGCGGAAAAGATGATGAAGTAAGTAGTTTGTAAAAATTTTATTTTCCCATTTGCTAAAATTCCTCCTTTTTATAAATTAATACAAATTTTCAGGAAAAGCAAGCTTTAATGGTTACTTGTCCTGTCTGTAAAGCAGTAACAAAGCCTTCATCATTAGAATATCATGAACGATTGCATAAAGCACAAGCTGAAGAGAAGGAAAAATTGGCTTTACTGGAAGCAGAAGATTCAGGACTTCGAACAAAACGAAAAGCTGCCGAAAAGTATAAAAAAGTTCATATTATCATATTTTATAAAAAAAAAATGTATATGAAAAATTTATTTTGTAATATATTTTTTTTAGAGCTGTCACCAAAATATCGGAGTTCACTGCGTTAGTCAAGGATGATAAAATTAGTGTTCCAGTAGACAAAAAGTCAAAGCCAGATATAATTCTCATTGTAAGATACCTTTATAATTATCAAAATGAAGCTAATGGCAGTCTATGTTAATTGATTTGATCGTTGAAGCTGATGGCCATGTCTGCCTAGGTCAATAATAAATTAAAGAAACAAACATAAGTATTTACTTCAATTTATTGACATATTTGGAGAATAATAACGTTTCGGATAAACTTTCTTATCCCTCTTCAGGTACTATAACAATATTATTCACATTTTATAACATATACCAACACGTTTAATATTTAAACTATAAAACAATCTTACTTACATTATTCGTCAATTAAAATTAAAACTATGTGTAAGTGGTTACGTGTGCCACCAGTCAATGATTTAGGGGTTTTGACTACGGCCTTATATATATATATATATATATATATTCATGTGTACATGTGTCATCCGTGTGTTTTCCGTATTTACATAGGGAAAGAGACGTTAAACGAGAGAATTATCAAATAATACGAATTATCAAATAATACAAATTGTATGAATTGTGACGCATCTTATGTCGGACAAACAAGTAGACGTGTACAAGTACGAATAAAAGAACATGAGAAGAAATTGTTAAATAAAGATTCAATTTCATCATTGTTCGCACATACTGTGGATAATAATCACTTAATAGATTTAAAAAATGTAAAGATTTTAGATAGCGAGAGACAGTTCAGTAAAAGAATTTTATCCGAGGCTATACACATTCACTCACAAACAAATTACATGAATAAACAATATGAGATCAATTGACTAGCTAATGAATATCGAAACATAATTAAAAACAAAATGTTTTTTTCATCATAAAGTGTATTATTTGATAATTCTCTCGTTTAACGTCTCTTTCCCTATGTAAATAAAGAAAACACACGGATAACACACATGTACACATGAAAATATATATAAGACCCCTAGTCAAAACTCCTAAATCATAGACTAGTGGCACACGTAACGACTTACACATAGTTTTAATTTTAATTGACGAATAATGTAACTAAGATTGTTTTATTGTTTAAATATTAAGCGTGTTGGTATATGTTATAAAATGTGAATAATATTGTTATAGTACCTGAAGAGGGATGAGAAAGTTTATCTGAAACGTTATTTTTCTCCAAATATGTCAATAAATTGGCCATTAGCTTCAACTATCAAAGCAAGATACCTTTAATAATTATTCAATTAATTTTAGACTTTATGACTTTCTAATTAATGCCTTTTTTCAGAAAAAATTAATACAGAAACCACAACTCACAAAAAGAATCCCAAATATTGTAGTAAGCAAATGGAAGAAAGATCTAGATATTGGGAAAAAACCAATCTGTAGTCAAGTTGGATGTCATTTTGTATGTGAATCACTGGATGAAATGAAGTTACATTATTCAACATGTAACTTTACACCGCAAGAGGTATCGTATAAAATAATTAAAAATGTTAAATGCACGCTTTATTGTTGAAAATTTATTTTTATTTTTGAATATATAAAACTATTTATATGTATATCTGTATGTGTATTGCAGAATTTTGTTTGCAAAATTTGTCATTTCAAATCGTCATCTGAAGATGAAATTTTAAACCATGCAATGCAGAAGCATTCAACAGAAGACGATGGCGATGTCAATCTTGAAATATCTGATATTGAATCTTCAAATAGCGACAATAATAGTGATGTAGAAAATTCCAATGATAAAAACAAAGGTTTAATAAAAAAATTTTTCTTTAGAGAAAGTTCTGAAAGTGGTAAGTTATGTTTTTATTCCATTATACATATACATCTTGAAATTCATAAATGGAAGTTATTAACAGTCAATAATATTTTTCAGCGAATAAAATGTTCAAATTTCTATTTAAAGATGGTGAATGTCACTCCAGGTATAATCGAACTTTTTCTCCTGCCTTTCAATGGACTTTGGAATTGTATGAATTATTTTATTTTATTTTATTGATAACTATAACATCTTATTCAAAGTACTATTTTTCATTACAGTGAACAAAAAAATTATAAATTTGAGTTATTTAAAGAGTATATACCTAATACTTTTGAGTTGTTAAGTGCTGAAGAGTCTAAAACGTATCTTCCCGAACTTGATCAATCCATGATGATGAAAACAATAAAACTTGGAAATAGGGATTCACCAGAATCTATATGGAAAAAATGGAAAAGATTTGAGGGTCAATGTGTTTTTGGTAAAGGAATATTTATATTATTAGGGAAAATATATGTTTATTAAAAAATAAATTATATTTGATATATTATTTGCAGAGAATCCAACATTTTTCGTTGGAGGTCCTGTTTGGGCATTAGCGTGGTTACCCATACCAAGCACATTAGCTTTCTCTGAAAATCTATCTCAATTCATTGCTATTAGTACTCACTCAACTATGGATGCAGAATTTTATGTTGGAAGCATTAACTCTGGGAAGAACATCATTCAAATATGGAACTTAGGCGATTTGAATCATAAGTGAGTTTTTTTAATATATCTCAGAAATTTTTAATAGCGTTTACGTGAAAAGCTTATTTAAATTTCAATTTTTTTCAGGGTTGGAGCAAAAACTAGTCCTGAATTAGCTTACGCGATCGCACATGATGGGGGTACAGTTTGGTGTCTGGAATGGTGTCCATCCGGATGCTATCAATCCGACGATGTATTGCCTAAAAAAAGCAAAGAGGACAATTCTAAACGAATGGGTCTATTAGCTGCTGCGTGTTCGGATGGATGTATTCGAGTTTATTCTCTCGTTTTTCCAGAAGATCTACCGTGTTCTGAGAAAGATTACAAAATTGATGAAGACAGTAATACTACGTAAGATACATTTATAATATTTTACGGCAATATAATTACTATTTTAAATATCATAGTTTGAAAAAAAGATTTTTACCTCGAATTTTTTGAGTAGATACTAAAGTTTTTTTGAAAAAACAAATACAAATATAACTATATTTTTATTTTTTTACAGATATCCAATTTACAAAACTGAGCCAGCTTTATTATTAGTTGTAAATAGAATAAAGTATGAAAGTAACCAGGAAACAAGTCAAGTTACCAAATTGTCATGGACAAAAGAAATCAACCATAAGTAATAATTAAATTTTTATAATAATAATAATATAAACTGTACGAAATTTCCGTATTCGAAAAATAATTTAATGTGTTTTGTATATATTACTTTTAGCGTTATAGTTGCTGGTTTTTCTAATGGATATGTCGCTCTATGGGATTTATCAACGAAATCACCGTTATTGAAATCGAAAAAGGGTAATACTGTGATTCTCCAACCGTATAAGTGTTTTTTTGCGCATCACCATGTTGTAACAAGTAAGCATGATTCATCTATTACACATCAGTCAATATTTATGATAAAGTTAGCGTTTGTTTTATTAACGAAACGTTTTATTTTTAGTGGTATACCTCATACCTCAAAATGAAAAGCGATTTTTAGCAACTGGAAGTTCCGATAGATATTTCAAATTTTGGGACTTGCAAAACACGAATAGTCCCAACCAAGTATTTAAAAGAGGTTTTGTCACAAATGGAACCTTTCTGAACCATTGGTGTACCGCATTCATTACTTATGATGATGCATTAAGGTAAATAGAAAACCCTACTGTGCGGTATCTATTCTATTTTATATTTTGATTTTCTACAATAAATTAGGGTATTGAATTTGTTTATTTAAATAATTTTTAAATATTTCAGCATGAATCATAATTATACGTATTGCGTACCGATCCGAGAGTATACGTACAAATACTATAATATTCTACCATCTAATTCCACATGCTACGTACGTATTTACACACATCGATTTTTGTTTGTAAAAAGCAAATAAATAGAAAATTAATAAACTTTTATTTTTTTTTAGGGAATTGATGCATCAGATTTTGGGAATAGCATTGCAAAGGGTACACTCGCTGGTGAAGTACTTGCAATATTTCCTCAACAACTAATATACATTCGAGATATGGAGAAAACGCTACCTCGAAAACGAAACATTAGTGTAAGAATTTTATCGTAACAATTAATTTATTAATATATCATTTCATATACAAATTTTCTAAGAAACATTTTTTATGCAGATGATATCTTCGTTGGAAGTCGTCGATTTTGATACAACATCCAAGGACGGCAACTTATTAAAGACTGATAAAGATGAAATGAAAAATGAGACAATTTTTATGCCGTCAACTTATGCCGAATCAAAAGATCGTTTTGGAATAAAATTTTTGGACAAAATGAACGTACGTATTAAGAATATTCTTGTATAAAAAACAAATGTAAAAATTATTTATAAATATACTCTTTTACAGTTCTTCCGCGAAGACAACTTTACAACGAATCCCAGAGGTTGTAGAAAAACTCTCACTTGTGATATGATGCAAAGAGTTCCTATAGAACAATATCCCTTCATGTCTGCCAACCGAGTACGTAACATTTTTTCTCTCGGTATCTTATTATAAGACACAAAGTTTTTAACGAGTTTTTATTGCAATTTTTCAGATATCGTGGAATCCGAATGCGTGGAGTTTCCTGTGGCTCGCTGTCGGCTATCAAAACGGCTTCGTTCGACTTACATCCTTCAAATCGTTAGCTTCAACGGTGGAATGGAACAAACTACTAGCATCGCACATAGAGACACTAAAATCTGAAAATTCAACGACTTCTTCGTAATAGCGGTCGTAAACAAAATTCCCTTTAGAAAAAAAATTTAAGTGTACAGTGTAACGACGTTCTCCGATTAAGTACATCGTTTTATCTTCCCATAATTGTTACAAAACTGTATATAACGATTACCATATGTAAATTTAATTATTTATTTTATTTGTTAAAATTTGACATTAGGATATAGCGTGTAAAACTTTTGTACCACGTGACTGTACAAATGTAAAAAGTGTAATAATGCTTAACCTTCAGACTGCCGGAAAACCTATATATAGGTATGATCTTGAACATGAATTTTGTATATAGTTGATACATGATACAAGACACCAATTTGGCCACTTTTAAAGGACGGTTTAAATGTTAAAATCCCGGCAGTCTAAAGGTTAAGCTAAATATTTAGTCGTATGTATATAGTGCGTTGCGTCCACAGTACATAAATACAGGACCGAAGAGGAACAAATGTGATGAGAGGGGATGGAGAGAGCAGAGGCCAGAGAGCCTCTTACATTTCCTCTATACTTACTTGAGAAATATACGAAAAGGCGCTCAAACTGTACATCAGTGTCGAGTTCGGTTTCGAGATTGGTACTGCTTGGCGGTTATCGTCGTCGGATCGCGCTCCGGCGCTTCGTTCATCTATTTATATATATACATACACATCCTGAACAGTGTCTATCGTTTCCTTCCAGCGGAAGCTGCGTTATCTTTATGTATACGTATTATTCGTTGCCCTGCCAAACATTTGTGAGCACATTCGATTGAGGGGAGCTCTTCTGTCATTAATATTTTTTTGTTGGTCTCATATGAGGATACAAGGTATTTTTGCGAAATAGTTTTATAACTAATTTTGTAACTATATCGTAATATTCGAGCGACGTTTTGTCAGTTTGACAATGTTTATTAATAAACGACTTATATATCAAATTGGAGTTTTTATTTGAAAACATATAAAAGTAAAAAAAAAAACGTTTATCTGTTAAGATGATTTTTAATCCTATGAAATGGAAGACCAGAACTCTGGCCTATGTTGGACTAAGTTTATTTGGATTTTATCTTGTGTTTATTTACAAATGGACCCATCATCTGCTTTACGAAGCCACGGTAAAGAATTCCAACCCCGAACATGTTTGGGAATTCGTAGCCGATTTTAGCAATATGATGAAGCTGAACCCAACAATGTAAGTTTTAAACATTTTAATATAAGTTTTTTTATTAATGTTTTATTAAATATTTCCAATTATAACGAAAAAATGTAATCACTGTATTTTATTATATTTATTATCGTGATTATAAATTAATATTAAAAATATTTGTTAATACTTATTTCATTTATACCATGATGAAAATTTGTAACATAATTTCCACTATAGGTTTATCTTGAAACAACAAGATGACAATAGGATCAAATAGGATATCGTGTCTTTTTTGTGATAATATAGTGATAACAAAATAACGATTTTTGCATTTTTCAGTGAAAATTTTGAAATTATCGACGAATCTGGAAACTATGATCATTGGAAATATTCCGTACAGTACACGGAACATTTAAGTCATCTTCCAATGATTCGAAACATTGCTCGCGGACATTTTTCCGTAAAGCCCAAAGCGAAAGGCTATATAATCGAGTCGAAACATCGCACTTGTTTCTTTTTAGGAATGAGTTGCTGTGAGTTATTTTCGTATATGAATTTATATATCGTTAAGTGTCTGCGTATACACTTATGGAGAATGTAACATTTGAAATTATTTTTCAGTAAATTCGGATTCGGAATTTATCTTCGAACCACAAGGAGAAGATACCAAATGCATTGAAAAAATTCTATACGAATGCCCACTTATATTTTCATCGTTCTGTCGTAAGGAGGCCATGTATCAGAGACAAGAAATTATGAAAAATTTACAATCTCATTTTCAGATAATCAATACTACAAAAAGATAGTAAATCCATTGCCATATATTTAATAAATAAACTAGTGCGTGAGAGCAAGATCATGGAAATTGTGCTGATCTTATAACGTATATATAAGTTATAACATTATCCTTGATACAGGACTGAATATCAAACATCACTTATTCAAATCAGCACTACGCCGAAATTATGGTGATATATGAGTTTGTACTTACAGAAAATATTTTTACATTAAAAAATAAATTAAAATATTTATTGAAAAAAATCATGCGTTATAATTATTATAAACAATAAAAAATACATACATTTTTTTTAATTCAGTTGAAACATGATAATTAAGAACTTCTTTCAAAATGAATTATTCAATTTGATCTGAGTATTTACCGATACACGCATATTTCGGTCAAAACTGTACCTTGACATCAGAATTTAGAAATTACGTTTCGTAAGTTGATTTGATTTGAAACTATAATGTATCATAAATTTTAAATGTAAAAAAAAAAAATTATTTAACGTATAGTATAAATTTACTTGTTGCTTGAGCACGCCAAAACCATTACATTTCGTCAGTCTGTTTAAAAAAAAAACTATGAGTACTTATAAGGTCGTACAAAATATAATACAAAGTCGTACAAAGATAAAAAACATAATACTTTATTCAACATCCCTGTTTTTTTTTATTTTATTGGTAAATAAAATTATTCGATCAAATATTTCACTCTTGGCTAAGTTTTACTTGAATTTTTTTTTATCTGCACATAAACCGAGGAACTGAAAAAGTCTACGACATGAAAAATTTATAGAAAACTCTGCCGGGTTCTATATAGTATATTGTATATAAAATCTTAGTAGCCATGCAGAAATCACACATCTGCTCCTGCCTATTCTAGTTTTCACGATTTTGTATGATCTCCACATATGGTCTCACATCATGATGGATCCCACGCGGATGCTGCACGATGAAACTAAACAAAAATACATAGGAGGGTTTTTTTTTATAATTTATTAATGTGCTAAAATTGTAAATGGAATTTTAGTTTTGAACATATAGCTAATAACATTTTTCAACTAATCGTAGATATAGTTTTATGCATGTATATAATATTTTTTATATTAATCTTCAAGATCTACAATTAATTTTCTATTCATATATTTACAATTTTTTTTTAATTTTACTAAATATATTCACAAACAATTTAATAACAAAAATTAAGAAAATGTGATCTTGGTAAATAATACAAATTATCATGCGCAAAACATTTTCGAAATCAGTAGTATAATCAAAAAATATGAAATTATCAATTCTTATTTTCTCATGTAATCAATCAAATTATTTCTATGCATTCGTTTTTTAGTAGCGTACATAAGTATGTGTACTAATGTATGAACACTGAAGAGGCTGGATAACTATATACTTATAACTGTCGCGGTATATATTGTATCCATTTTAACAGTTGTGAACGCGTGTATATACAAAGAGAGAGTGAGAGAGAAACAAACTTTACTCATTAGAATTTCATTTTTATAATAAATTGCAAAGGGATCACGTTATTACATATTATCCAGGCCATAACATGTCTAACAAATTCGATGCGTAAGTACAGACGTATATTCATTTATATCCAGTGAGCTTCCTTTAATTTTTAGGTTAGACTATTATAGTTTTCTTTATTTTAGTAACAAATTTATTACAATTATATTTATAATTAAGAAACAGTGTTGAAAATAATATTAATATATTTAAAACAATAAAACTACGTTTTAGTCATTTTATTCACTTTAAAACTTTATAGGTTGAAAACAAGTGATGAGAGTGGCGATGAAGAATCTCCAACAAAAACTATTCAAAAAACGGATAAAGATGAAGTAGTATGTTAAAAAATATTAGAACACTTCATATTAATATTTCCTAAAATTTACTGTATAAATTATTTTCCATAGGTTGCTCCAGAAATAAATCCTGATGAACATAAGTTACAATATGCTTATGCTCTTTGGTATAGTAGGCGGAATCCAGGGAAACAAAGTAACATACAAAGTTATGATCAAAATTTGAAGTTGGTTGGAAGATTTGCCAGTGTTGAACAATTTTGGGGTCTTTATAGTCATTTAACTAGGCCTTCTGAACTAACTACTAATACAGATTTCCATTTATTTAAAATTGGTATTAAGCCTATGTGGGAAGTAAGTATATTTTAATACTTTACTTGAAAGGTAGAATTGTCATCATTAATTTTTATTAACAAAATAAAAAATTTTCCCTTTACATAAGGATGAAGCTAATCAAAGAGGCGGAAAATGGATTGTGCGTTTGCGAAAGGGCTTAGTTTCTCGATGTTGGGAAAATTTAATTTTAGCCATGCTCGGAGAACAATTTATGGTAGGCGAAGAAATATGTGGAGCTGTAGTTTCAATAAGATTTCAAGTAAGTTAATTAATCAAACAAAATCGTTCACCTATTACCACTTTCCATTAGTAATAAATTTAAATAGATTACATGTGTAGGAAAAATTTAATAATTTTATTATTATTTCTATTAATTTATAAAAATATTGGTAAAAAAATTTTTAGGAAGACATAATCTGCGTGTGGAATAAAACAGCTTCTGATATAGCTACAACAGCCAGGATCAGAGATACCTTGCGACGTGTTCTCCATCTCCCTCCCACTGCAACAATGGAATATAAAACACATAATGACAGTCTTAAAAATGTTACAAGATCGTGAAGTTTAAAGAAAACCAACTCTTTGAGGTATTTTAAAAATTTATTTTATTTTAACGAAGAATCTTATCTTATTCAGTCATTAAAAATTTTATGACAATATTTTTATTTCAGCAAAGTGAAAAGTAAACGTCATTTTACTTCTTGAAAAAGAAAAATGTACTTATATTAGTGACTTTACACGCAAGAGTACAATATGCCTGGATGACAATTTCATACTCTGCAAGAGATAATATGTTACATTTTTTATTGGATTTACAGTATAGAGAAGAATGGTAATCTTGTATGAGTGTACAGCAATCATAAACGCAATGTATGAACTTTTGACATTTTGTAAATAATGCTGTAAATAATGGATGTAGAAATAAACTATAGGCGACTAATTTCATTTTTTTTTAACATATAAATTTAGATAATTTATTTCTATGAAATCTTCATTAAACTAAGTCTGATATTTAAAAATAGCAATCAAAATATTTGATGCCATATTGTTTGTAATCATTTTTATTAAATTTGTTCTTCACTGTCCATATTTATATTAAATTCAAAATTTAATAAAGTAATTCTAGAAATAAGGTAACAAGCATATAAATTAAAATAGAGAACACTATAACTACGAGTGGTAAAAAATGTTAAAATTTTATCACTTTGACACGTATAAAAATATTGCTCCTTATTCCAGTAGGCCAAACTTACAGACTAGCATCAAAGATGAGGAACAAGAAATATAATAAATTGCTAAATTAAAAAGAATATAAAAAAATGTCACGACACTTGTGCATATTACTAATTTCATTATAAGGGATTTTCCCATCAAGTCAATAACACTTAATCATCCATCCCTATTTTGACTAAATTTACTGAATATACGTCAGTAATAAATATTATTTTAAAAACACGTGGAGATACATGATTAAATTTGTCTTTTCGTATGTGTGCGTGGTATATGATTCAGCAAGTCTGACTGTAAAATGCTCCAGGCTCACTATTCACATCACAAAAATTATTCACTATAAAGTTGTACAAAAATATTAGAGCCTCAAAAGTACAACTGCTGTCATACCTGCAAGAATATTTTTATACAAATGTACACGAAAATATATTGATAAAAAAAATAGAATAAAATATATACCTAATAAAAAGCCAAAAGCTATTTTGCCAGTATGTGCCACATGAAGGTAACTTGGTATTTGTTCATTTGGCTCATCTATAGTAGGTAATAATAATCCAATAAGACAAAATATGCTAATTACGATAGCTACATAATTTGTTTCTTCTGTAATATTAAACAAAAAATTTGTTATTTAATAATTTCTCACAGTTTATAAATGATAATAGTAAAAAAAAGAAAGCAAAGTCATTTTTATTGTTCTACATGAATATTTAACACAAATTCAGTATATTTTAATTTAACTTACTATTTTTTGCATTATTATCATTAGTGCTGGTTATCACAGGGTACGATTGTTGGTTTCTTCCAGTGTTGGGAAGTTGCTGGAATACATCTGGATCAGGGGTAACTCTTTCTAAAGGTTCTGGTACTCCACTTACAAGTTTGGCTTCAATATCCTTTCTACCTATGATCTTTATTAAATAATGTATTAATAAAAAATAAAGTTGTAATTATAAGTGAATCTTAATAATTGAATGAATAGAATATTTACTTGTCTTGTTGGGTGCTCCTGCATTTGTATTCTGAATTTATCAGTAGTAAAATTCATTGGTGATAATGCCATATGTCGTACTACAATATCTACACAACATTTAGATTTTATTGTTCCCTCTGGATCAACTACTACATATTTGTTTGGCGCAGTACAAAATACTAAAATATACACCAATATTTCAATATCATAAAAATTTTATTTGCAAAATAAAAAGAAAATTTTACCTTTAAATTTAACTGGAAAATCATAAGGGTTATAGAGAGTCAAAATCTGTTTATGTGTTGATTGATCCTCAAGGTAAAATGTTATACTTTGAGGAAATACAAATACCGGCAATTTTTTTTGGACTGAAGATTGTGACTGCACCATCATTTTTAATTGAGTATCTTATTACCATATGCTTTTCAACACCTATGTACACATGTATGATTATAAAGTATATTAATTCTATTTTTTAGACCATAAGAATCATATGCATACTGATAAGCATATAAGAATTTTGGATAATCAAAAAATTTAATTATTTTAGTGAGTTAAAAAGCTTTATTTTTAAATAGCTTACCAAAATAGCGTAAAACGTATCTTGTTCGTACGTTTAAAATATTTTTGTTTTTACGACAAAAATTGAATCTCTTTAATGCGTCTATATTAAGTATTACAGACTTGTGGAAGTGATTTTTCGAAAAGAAAATCTGACGAGCTAACTTGATTCTACGCACATAATAAAAAAGCAAAATAAACGCGCGTCACACGTGCTTAAGATTTCCAACGCGTAAAAATAATATCATGGTCGCTCGAAAAATCTAACTTCTTTTGGCGTTTTGTTTTTAGCTAAGCGCACACATAACGCTTCACGTCGTTTGTACAAAGGTATTTTTTATCGTACAGGCACGAAGTTTGCATGTATATATATACACACGCACTGCGCACATATATATATACGCATGTACAATTGTTTGGCTCTTGTTGATTTGTGTGATGTGATGAAGGTTTCCTACATACTGAACTAGCAAGTGCACATACATATAAAAGCATAGAGGCACAGAAGAGGTGAGGGTCTGCGTCCAGATGCTAACACCGCCACCGTATGAATACCAGCGACGTATACCTATATATATAATATATATAGATATACATTCCTAGCATTAATACGGTGGCGGTGGTGGCATGTGGACAGGCCCTGAGGAGAATCGCAATTCGCAAGCGATCACTGTTCTCTATTTCGCTTTTCTCGACTTTCTTCTGTTTTAGCACTTGCCCATCTGTGGAGTCAGCTGCAGCGATTTAAACTAAACAGCTGATTGGCCGTACATGAGTTATTTGTAAACATATGTCAAAGGCGTGCCCTTTAATTATGATCTGAAATAAGAAGCGCCAAATTCAAATTAAATACTCATGGTCTGATATTTGTATTGGACTCAATGACATTTTTTTCTTTCAATAACGTTTCATCACAAAATAATTACAAAATTATGGCGTGTCACTGATGACATAAGATTTTTTTTGGTCCTCTGTAGATAAGGATTGGGTGAGTATAGTGCGAGTCTAGGGAGGGTTTTCAGAAACATATAATTTCGCGAACCACTGATCTCCGTGCTTACAAAGTTGTAACCAATCGTAAACCGAGTTTTATGAAAGGCCTTTACCCAGTGGTGGGTCCGTATAATACACGGTGTCGTAAATTCTATTTACGACACGTTGCAAATTAGTGACGCAAACGTCGAAATCATAGTCGAGTTTGATACGCGCGTATTATACGCGTATAAATGAAAAATACGAAATATTCTGTTAAAAATAGTTTTATTGAATAATTTGTCACACAAAATGTTATAATATACAAGTTAAAATATAATGTTATATTTAATATGAAATACTAATAAATTAAAAAGTTGAATAAACTTATTCATTGATTTTTAATAAATAAAAGAGTTCCAAATTTTTCGCGTTTCTTAAACTACACCATAAAAAATACAAATAAAGTAAAAATAAACAATTGACTTGCTTCGCTCGTGCAAAATGTCAAATGAACGAAATAATCGACTTCCCCACCCGTGTCGAAAAGTAATATGCAAACGGGATCCCCAAAGTATAATATTTTACATTTAATCTTTACCCTATTCCATTCATTTTTGTAATAAT
>JAYJLV010092941.1:0-12875 GCA_036873485.1 Torymus texanus | reverse complement strand
TCACATTGTGTGTGTGTGTATATATATATATATATATATATATATATATATATATGTGTGTGTAGACTCCTCCCGTAACCGCGACCTCCGACAAATCGTTTCCCGATTGCGCCTCACGATCATCGATCCTTCTTACTCTCTCGGTCTCCCTTGACGTAACGACGAGCGGCACGAGCTGCAATCGGTCCCACGGCGCATGGGGGGATAGAAAGAAGGCACGGTAGTCCCGAGCAGCGGGTGGCACATAGACGATGACACAGAATTTCTCCCCGGGATCTAAGCGCTTTCGTTCAGCAATTGTAGCGTGTAGAATCATTTTTTCTAATTTTTCTAATTTATCTATTATTGGGTTTTGTGAACTTTATACGAAAAAAATTATTAGTTCCAGTTAAAAATGTCTCGTTCGGTCAATATTAGTAAGCTAAATTATTAAACATTCTTACAGTAACCATTAGTCGGTTGTAGTAATTAATTTATCGGTTCACTTCGATATGGATGAAATATTTTTAACTAATCAGTTGGTAATCGTACCCAATAATTTTCACTTTTGTTAAAATTAGAAAAATATATGTATTTATATTGCTACGCAAGCATTGCTCTTGCAAGTATTTGTAACTTTTTAATCAAGTTTTATTTATTAGATTAATACAACAAGTGTTACCGAGCAATTTCAACTAATCTTTAGTAGTTTTTTCACTAATTCAGCTTTACAGTGTAATACGACTTTATTCAATGTTATTTTGTCATATTATTTTCTTACTCAATAAATATCTATTCTCGTTCAGTCGATAATCAGGGAACAGATTATACTCATAAATTCCTCTATTTACAAAATAAAAAGCTAAAAAATCTCTCTGTCGTTCTAAAAAAAAAAAACAGCCGGAAATACAAGATTCCCAGCATCGACGCGTTTCATCGAAAGCAATTTTTAATCTTTCTCCTCTTTCTCTGTTTACGTGAACAGCTATTCTAAATCGCACGGGCGTGACAGTCTTGGCATTGCGCGCGGCCGGAAGTGGATATTTTTTCAGCTCACACGCGCACATCCGAAAGTTTTTTCCCAACGCGCCTATATATACTTGCTTATATTCCCGCTTTGCATCAATCGCACATTCGCGAAAAAGAGATGTGGGAATTTGCGATTTCGTTCTCATCTGTCATGATACGTGTATATAGATGGGCAGAACTTTACGAGTAAAAATAGCAGGAGGAGTGTAGGATTGCAAGTGTGCTGAGTGGTTGTGAATGATTTGTTTTTTTTTACATATGAAACCGATATGTGATAGGTATGTTTATTCAGCCCTTACTAAGTTAAAATATTAAACTCAAAACTTTTTTCACGCGGGAATATCTTTTCTTTTTAAACTGCGCAACTCTATTATCTAAACCCAAAAACTCTATACAGATGCTTCTTCCCCGAAAAAAAAAAAAAAATTTCTCACCACAACCCAACAGATTATCCTTTCCCAGCACCTTTACTACTCTCCCCTCACCCTCACATCCTTAAATTTTTCCAGCAACCTCAAACGGAACGAGATCTTGGCCTTCATTTGCCTATAATGTCTCTGGCAACAAGGCGGTTCCCGTTAGCCCCGCTGGGCACACACATACACATATATACGATGAGGGCACAAAAAAAAGCTTTGGGCTTGAAACAAAACTAACCTCAATAAAGCAACGCATTGTATGTAAACTATGAGCTTCCTCTTTGCTCGCGAAACGTTTTCCGTGTGTATGCTAATGCGCCTGCGCGCGCGCGCAGAGAGAAAGAGAAAGAGAGACAGAGACAGCGCCTCGGGACCTTTGAACTTGGTGCGCGCTGGGCCAACTTCCTGCATCGCATGTATAGTGTATAACGCGGCGTTATTGCCAGGCGTCAAGTAATCCGCATCAGATGGATTGGAATGTGCGGTACGATTTTAGAATTGAAATTTTATGGTGTTTTACAATACTAATAATTGTAAATTACTTTTATAAAAAAAATTACATTTCTATTTGTAATAATTCTTGATAAATAATAGAAACCAACATACCTATACGAAGCTATCTATCACAAGTACGAAAAAAAATAAAAAATTTTTTCCTTCAGCCTAATTTTCACCCCCCTGAAAGCTATATCGGATAACCTTAAAGCAAATGCCTCGTGAAAGGAGTATCAATTACCATCTTGCTCTCTTTCTCTCCTACACTAGTAAGTCCACGCGCGACAAAAATACACGAAGCACGAAGTCCATCTCAGGTGCACATAGAACGCGTGTGTAACGGACTCCCGTGGAGATCTCGTCTCTCTCTCCGATTAATCCGTCGCCGCCTCTAGTGCGCACACGCGCAGATAATATCATCGGGATTTTTGTCTTTCTTTCTACGATGCAACCATTCGTCAGCAGTGAGTCGAGACGCTTGGGCTACTGTAATTAGATATGCACGCGCAAACGGTCAATTCTTATCGCTATACGGAGGGTTCCACTTCCTTGCTGTTGTTGAACGGTATGCACACGCATGAGCGAGGAAAGAGAATTCGTGACGTCAAGGTCGCGAACTCGCTGTGAACACCTTACACATGATGTGGTTACCTGAGATGTCATTTTTCTTACTATCTATACCGTATATTATAAATGTAGAATTTAATCTAGAAAAACGTTGTTATCATTATTATTTACATGGTCGAACATTATCATCGACGTTTTAACTTTCCAGACGACCTGCTATGTCTTTTAACGAATACCGAAAAAATAAACAAGAAAAAATTTTATCACAGACAAAGAAACACACACATACACAGAGGTACAAATCGTTTCTTAGCGCTCTCTTCCAAGCAAGTTCAGCGAAGCGCAGCGCTGTGCCCCCGCGGGGCTGAAATTTAATACGCGCCAAGCTTCTTCCTCCTCTCTTTCTCTCTTTCTCTCTCTGCGCGATTGTGCGCTCCTTTTCAGGGCGACGTGGATTTGCACTCTCTTCGTGTATGTGTGTGTACGAGAGACCCGTTCTGTAGCGATTGTGCAATAAACTGTTATAGGCAAAGGATGTTTACGAAGACCACAGGATTTTCAATTATGAACAGCCACTGCTCCTGCTGTTGGTAGGAGAGCGAGAGAGAGAGAGAGAGAAGCTTAATTAGGCGTATTTACGAGTCGAGATGCGTTTCTAATGGCGTTCAGTTGAATAAGCAGATAATTTTCGGCCTTTTTTGCTGTGATTTACGGGAGTCGTTTGGAAAATGGCTATGTTGCTTTTTTTCGGTGGACTATAAACACGTGTGGGTATAGGTCAATCTACTTTTGTTCGTGGAAGATTGTTTTTTTTTCTTTTTAAATAGTTAATATTGTGATGATGTACTTTATCTTTTTGAAACGACACTGAAACCCGTAAATTTCATTTATCTTTTAATAGACATGACCAAGTCGACTATACGCGCAACCCATAATTTTTCTAAGCTACACTCGGAAAGATTCGAAAACACCAAAATGACCGAGTGCAAACTCCATGACGGTATGGAACAGCTGTTATGAAGACGTAGCAATGAATGCATTGCCAGATGGAAGATACGTTTGATTCGATAATAATCGGTTATCGATCAGGGTATCACCGTAGAAAGTGAAAACGCACTTTAGAATCTGTTCGCTTGTTTTTTAATGGGGGTTTGTATGATGAGCGAAATTGGATGGACGACACGTGATTTTAGTGGCTGTCTAATCGAAGGATGCTGTTATAACGTTAAAACTATAATTATGCTGAATTTGTATATTTTTCAAGTGCATCATTTTATTGTAGTTGTATACGGAATGTTTGATTGCCAAGCTAAAGGCCAAGTTTACAGCATCACATGACGCTTCGCATGTTTTACTACAGTGGTTAATGTACGGGCGCCTGAAGCGAAAGACCTGGTGGTTAACAGGATGAGGTAGATACATCATTTGTTACTGGACAATAGTTACGTAGATTTATAACTATATGTATATACCTACAATACAAACGCACGACTTCAACTATTTAAATAACTTTGAATAAACAAAAAAAAAGCTGTTTCTAATTTTTCGACTTAATATTGTTAGATCTTGAGCTATTAACGAATATTTAAACAAGAGAATTCGGATTTTTCTCGTACTCAGTAACGCAAAACATTTTATCGACCATCAACGCTAAAAAGCTTTTCTAAAAAGCCCCGCCTCGCGTTATCTTCCAACCGCAATCGACGCCCGCGACATTCGCGCAACTCATCCTCTGCACTTATTTATATATATATACCTTCGTGTTTGGTATATACAACAACAACAATCATCATCATCCTCCTCGTTGCTCGCGGCGGCTTGCCGGTGACGACGACATTGACGCGGGGGTGGAAACGAGCGAGCGCTACCATAAATCAAAGAGCGTCTAGGAAAGAGGCTCGTAAACAGGGCGGAGCGAGGCGCGGGTAATTGGGCTTAGAACTAGACTCGCACACTTGTCGTTCCATGCACGCGAGTCTCGTATATCTTGGCTATATGTATATATACGAAGGAGAGGACTATTGTGCACCACGTATAGTATTTTTGGCTTACGCTGCACTTTTCCAAGGGATGATGGAGGTGGATCGGGGTGAAAAAATGATTTGTTACGGAGAGGAGAGGAGAGAGAGAGAGTTGAGTTCGATGATCCCTGTGTGGTGCACGTTGTGGTTGGGTCGCGTTAAATTACGACACGCGTATATGTGTGCGAGGTGATTTTTACAATAAATTTTTAAATTGGAGGTATAAAGAGAAGTGGTAGGAGAAATTCTTTTGATTTGAGGTTGTTTGGTTCATCTGTTATTATACGTTATTATTATCTATTTAATTTCGGTGAGTTGTCGGTGATGATTAAAATGAATAAACATTAATTATAGTATCTTTGGAAATACTACTAGCTTACAGATTATGTAAACGCTTATCGAAAAATGGACACAAACTCTTTAAATTTGCAGTATTGATTTGTTATTTTTTAGCTTTTATTAAAGAGGGGTATACCAACGTCATGAAGTAGTAGAATAAATTAAAAGAACCACGAGTGACGTACTGTGAGTTTCATTTATTAAATATTTTTCTTTTGAATAAGTATTGTTAAACAAGTAGTTTTTAAATAAATTTTCATTAAATCCAACGATTTTTCTATTTTAATCTGATTTTAGGTTTCAAAAATTAAATATATTATAAAACATTTTTCTAAGATAAATAATTAATACACGGAGAAAAATTACTATTTTTTATAGTAGCCGTGAGACAGACTCAAATTCTCATGAAAATTACTAGAATTTGTAGTAAAAATTGCTATTCATATTGTAAAAATTACAAAATAAGTAGCAAATTTTATTATATACGTAAGTAAGCTTTATAAGAAAATGAGTCTGTCTCACCGCTACTATCCAAAATAGTAATTTTTCCTACACCATTTTTCTCTGTGTATTTTTTATTATATTTAATTTATAGATTTTTGCATAATATGTTATTTAAAAAAAAAATAATTATGGTTTCTATGTGTATACGCACATGTATATATATCTCAAAGTATCCTGCAAGTTGTTTAGAAATTCAATAGAATCGATTAACATAGCATCGATTTTTAAAATATATTGTTGCTTAACGTTCAACGTACAACAGTCGCAGTTTAAACTTACTTGAAGTCATAGAAAATACTAAAATTCTTGTGTTGAAAAATGTCTTTCTACGTTAACAAGATATTTTTCATTGTCTTTTTATATAATTTACAATATACGATACAAATTAATTGGATAGATAATTTAGCAAAAAGATTAAAAGAAGAAGTGCAACCTTACCAAGAAACAATGTTTATTAATCTGAAAAATATACACTTAGCAGAACAAAATATAATTTTGAAGAAAATAACTCAAGAAATAGTTAGCATTAATATTGATTTTGAGCATGATTTGTCAAAAATAAGTTCTCAAAAGTATGCAAACTTATTTATGATATTGCATTTTGCTTCAAATAATACGTTTTCGGCTCTGAATTTATGTAATTATATAAATAGAACAGTAGAACTTTCAGGACACTTTTCACGGCCACATTTTTTGTTCCTCTATTTTTCTAATGAAAGTAAAATGATTGATAAATATTTTAATCCTGTACTTAAATATGCATGGTCAATGAAGTTTCTAGACTTTTCAATTTTAGACGTTAATGTTAGTAATTCATCGATTTACCTTCATTATTTTAATCCATTTCAGAACATATTTTATAAACATAATTTTACTAACAGTATTACAATATTTCCTTATAAACTTCACAATATGAATGGTTATCCAATCAAATTACTTGGACACTTTTTCCCGCCTTTAATAAATCAAACAAGAAAGTGGAATCCAAATAAAACAATTGACAATGTAGTTTATTATTCTTTAATTTTAATTGCAGCAAAAATAATGAATTTTACTATTGAGCCAATCTTAGGTATTGATGGACTGATTTCACACGAACATATGTTAGAAGACATGAAAATGCATTTTCAATTAGATGATGTAAATGCAGTTTTATTACCAACGCTTATAAGATTCCAAATTCCTGATACCGTATTTATACCTACAGAATATTTTTACGGTCAATTTGTATCCGTAGTACCGATTTTATCATCAACAAAATTTTCTTTGCCATACGAGATGATTCTTGACTTAATATTGATTTCATTTTTCGTTATATTCACTAAATACATAATCTATATTTTGAAAGTCAAAGATGATACATTAAAAACATTTCGCATAATTAAAATTGTTGCTGGAGTACCAATAGATGTTCGACCTAAAAAACTAATTGGTAGACTCATCTTCCTTGCTATAGCAATATTTTCTATGAATTACACAACACGGATGTATTCACATGTACTCGAAGTAAGATTGATTCATGGTCATATAGAATTTAATTCATTCAAGGAAATTGACGACTACAATTTGCAACCTTATGCAGATACAACAGCTTTTGACTACATTTTCACAAACGAGTACGATGAATACATACACAAAATAAAGTTAAAAACAATTAAATTGCATGACTTGGTAAAGTGTTCAGATCTTAGAAAACGCACTAAAAAGTTTTTGTGCATTATGCTATATGGTCTCTTTGCCTATGAAACGATACCTATTGAAAATAATAAACCAATTATGAAAGTAGCAAAACCAATATTTTCAATACAGTTAATGCAGTATATTTTTGAAAGAGGATCCCCATACGCCGATAAATTTCAAGAAATTTTTAGAAGAATCTATGAATCTGGAATATGGGTGCAATATCCGAGTCTCAAAAAGTTTAGTTCTACATTTAAGCAAGTAAATCACCAACTAGAAGCGAAGAATTTACTTATAAAAGAATTAGTTATATTTTTATCGTGTGGCTACTGTATTTCAATTATTAGCTTTTCTATCGAACTAACTATTAAACGCTCTAAAATAAAACAAAAACATTAATATACTTGGTAATAAATTAAATATTGTTTGCTTTTAAATATCTAACGCTTATACTAAAGAACCGTTTGTTTTGAGATTATATAAGGTTTGTGTTTAATTTTATTGGTTTAGTTTCATACACTAAAATCTAATACTATCTTGTATTTCTGTTATACAATTTTGCGTGCGTTTTCCGTAAGATAATTATTTCTACAAATCAATATATTTCATTGGTATATGTCTACATATCAATATATTAATTGTAAAAAACAATGTCTCATATTGATTTTTTTATTTCATGGAAAATATTAATCTTTGACTTTGATCTATATACTTTCAAGAGTGAACGTTGTTTCATTCTTTTGCTTTTTAATATACCAACGTCGACACTGGGCTGCACGAGCTTCTTTCTACTCTTCGTGATTATTAGATTTTATTAATAATTCTAAAAACAAAATTAGTTTTTACACCTTCAAAATGTGTGACATAACTTATTCAATAAAAAACATTATGATTATTAATAACTGTAAGTTGTCTATAAAGTTCTACATTATATAAATATAAAGTTCTTATAAAACGTCATGAATTTATCTGCAATATGTTAAGAAATAAAAATGACTTTCATAAAATATTCATTTTACAATATATTTTGTATACATTTGTTCAAAATGGAACTTCAAAGAGTATCGATAACGATAGTTTGTTAAATATTTTAATGAAAGTAATAACTCCATATCAAAATATAATTTTCATCGATGACAAGGTTTTGGTAAAGGAACGAAATGCTTTTTTAGGAAAAATTATTTAAAAAATACCAGGGACTACGATTTACTTAGCTAATTTTGGTTCAATTAATTCCTGGGAATCCTCGATATGACTGTTGTCAAGGAATAAGGAATATTCTAATGTACATATTATTATACAGGGGCCATTTAATAATTATTCGATTTACAATTTATTTAATTTTATTGATTTAGCGGTAGTGTTATCTTCAAATATTTCAAGACCGTATGTTTTACTAATTTTTTTAATGAATATATGATATCTGATAAGTCATTTGGAACTGTTTAAAATATGCATGGTCAAGAAAATATTTAGATTTTTTTGCTATAGATGTAACGACTATGAATTAAATGATTCTTCATTATTTTAACTCCTTTTACAATGACTTACAACAACAAAATTTTACTTGCCGGGTTGACATTCTTCCAGCTAAACTTTAAAATGTTAACGGATATCCATTTAACTTACACGGATTTCATTTTCCACCTTTAATGGATATTAAAGATAAAGATCCAACGAATCTGAGTAAAAAAGTTGTGTACTATCCTCTAATATTGATTACAGCAAATTATTTAAATTTTACAATACGTTTGAACTTATATATAAAAAATGAGTCTTTTAAGAAAATTTGGATTCTACATAAAAGTGCCTTCTATTAGCAAATGCATGAAAGAATTAAAACAAGGGATTCACCAAATATGCTTTGCATATCGATGGCACGCAAAGGCAAGACACAATTTAAAAAAATCAAGAGTCATGAAAATCGCTGAACCGATATTTTACAGTATATAATAAACGCATTTGAAGAAGCGTCTCCTTATACAGAAAAATTTCAAGAGATTTTTAGGCTAATTAATCTACGAAAGTGGAATTTGGAAAAATTGGTCGGCCTTCGAAGACAAAACACAGTTACAAAAAAATTACACACTAAAGTTATTTCTAATAACTTTATGATCAGCGAATTATTTATTATTTTAGCTACAGAATATTCTCTTTCAAGTGGTGCATTTCTTATTGAATTAGTATTTATTCATCTCAAGAAAAATTTAAATTATCTATCACTTGGTAATAGGAGAATTACTCATTCTAAGAGTGCAACTATAACATTCAGAAGATACTATGAGTGATATACACTGCAGTGTAAATGAATAATGTATAATGTTTTAACGATTTTATTACATTTGCCATGTTTAACTTGATGAAAACCTAAAAGCATATAAAAATAAAGCCTTTACTATTAGTGCAATTGTAATACCTCATTATATCTTTATTTTCCCTAAAATTCCACGAGACTTAACAGTTTTCAATTTCCGCGCCATCATAAATTTTCGTATCGGCGATAAGTGCCTTGTAAGACGAGAAATAGCGTCGAGAGCCGGGAAGTCGAGTCCTGACCTCTCCCTCGAGATATTCGTAACGGGATGACGAGGTCGGGAAGAGATCAAAGAGTCCAGCGCCTGTGGTCCTTATATTTATGCACTGTGTACGTGAGAAATAGGGTACGGCCGAATGCGACGGTGTCTCTTTGCTCTTTATTTTACTATACTACGTTCTTTATTTTGCTGTATTTTAACGGGAATCCGTTGTTTAGTAAAGCTTTATAAATTTATAAAAATTTTTTAGAAATATACATATAGAAAAATAATAAAGAATTATTAACTTTCTAAAAAGATACATTTTTTGAAGATTTCAATTTACTTGCTTGCTGGATTTCTGACAAATTTTTAACTCATATTTTACCTCATTTCTAAAAAACTCACTATCTATACGTTCCAACAAGACCAGTGTAAACCCCGAACGTAACGACACTGTGAACTTACTATACGCCCCCCTGAAAACAATATCTTCGGTATAAATTGAAATGGTATCTTTGTCCTTTAAAAGCCTGCGCTCTCTGGTGCGCGTATACGATATAGATATTTCAGGTCGGCACAGCGCGACGTTACAACGTGAAATAGAGGAGAACGTGCGCGCGTGCGGTCCGCGCAAAGTGCGCCGCATTGTGTCGATTGAATCTCCTCGAGCATTTGTACGCGTGTTTTACGTGCGCTCCGAGTTGTTGGCTATACGAGTCGCTGGAAGAGAGAAAGAGAGAGAGAGAGAGAAAGAGATTTAGCGTTTACGATAGGGTTCGAGCTTTATGATAAAGTGTATAGATGGCATCAAATGGATATTTGTTTTATTTTTTATTTTTAAAAGCTGATGCAAATTTATAAAACGTACCATAGAAAATATGTAACATTAAACAATTTCTTTGATAATTCCATTCATCTATTTGAATAGAAGACTATGGGATATTCTTATGATTATGATTAGAGATGTCAGTTTTCTATTACATATATTATGTAGCATTGAATAAAATCTTTAGTCTCTTTTTTGCTCTGTTGATTTATATTTTTAATTTTATGTCGTTTATATTTTAATATTCCAAACATTTATTTTTAATAAAATTATATTTTTCTTATATCCGATAATTGTCAATAATTTATACGTATATTAATCCATTAACGCCCAACAGGACACTTTTTCACTACTTTTTCAGAGCAATCTAAGATGGGATTAATTTAGGCGTCAAAAATTTTTGAACATATCAAATTCATAGATTTTTCATCGATCTTTCGAATGGTGAAGTTTAAAATTAAAAAAAAATTATAATTTATTACTCAAAAATGAATTTTAAGTGCAAAAATCGCGAAATTCTTTTTTTTTAGTTGGATTTTTGAATAGCTGTCCGGTATGGAATCATCTTAAAACTAATTTAAATGGGGGACGGAATGTCTGAACTTTAAGAAAATGTACTTAGAAAGTTAATTATGTTACCTGGTTGATCCAAAATGGCGTCCGAAACGAGAATTTTCGCTTATTATGTTTAGGACGCTTTATCTAAAAAAGCATAAACTTTCCGAAAAAAGTTATTAGTACAAAAGGGGCTTAGAATTTACCAAAAAATACAATAGAATTTTTAAAATTTTTTAAGAATTTTTATTCTTGAATTTTTTGAAAATTTAAAAAAATTGAAGAAAAATTCTTATTATCACTTTTTATTTATTGAAAAAATATTTTTAGATTTAGTGATTTTTTTTAAAGCATGTTTTGCAAAAAAACTTATCACATTCTCGACAAAAAATGCGTGTTCTGATTATACACGAATTAGTTGTGCATATTTTTTTCTTTTCAACATATGTTGTGTTGTGACTTTTTAGTGACGCTGACTGACCATTATCAAGGTAATGATTCCCTAAAGCTATTGCAAAATCTAATGTACCTTTTTTTTCTTTCATTTACCCAATTCGATAACACTGTAGCATTTGTGATGCTTACTTGGATCAATGTAATCAAAACTATCCAAGTCCATTTCTTTGATCGAATGCTTGGCATAACATTGTTACTCTGTAAAAAATATTGACAGAAAAAATGTTTAAAAACGCTATAATGTTATAAATTTTATGTTTATTAACGTCCAATATTAGAATATGTTATTGGCTAACACTACATGTAAACAAACTAGGTACATGAATAATAACTAATAGGTATACAACTTAATTACTTAAACAGATGTTATATTCAGTATTACGTTTATTACTTCTTAGATTAAACTAATTCTATATCTATGACACTGAGTTAAATTAAAAAATTGAACAATATAATTACCTTTATACCTGAGTGGACGGTCATTGGAAACTGGTATATTTTGAGGAATGAAACATGGTAACATTGATACATCAATATTGAACATATTTATGAACTAACTTATGAATTCTGAGTTGTGATAGTTAAGCAGGTAATAAATAGAATGAGTTTCAGATAAACTAACATTAGGCTGTATATAAGTATCAATAAATAATATATCTAACTCCAGCAATTGAACAGATAAAAATAGTTAGAAATATTTACAAGTCTGTATAACATGTACTATATTCTACTTTCTCTATTAATCACACGCGCCTAAATTTGAAGATTGCTCACTACAATAAAATAATAAGGTTTCGTACCTGACTCGACCGTCATATATATTTTGACTGTATACCTTCTTCACTTCCATGTTACTCGGATTGAAAACGGGTCTACTTTGAGGGGTAACGTGTTACACCTGTGGACACATCTAAATTGTACACGTTTATTGAATAACAAAGTTGTCGAGAAAAAAATTATTTTAATTATTTATGTTCTAAACAATTAACCTGAGTTTCATTCCCTATATAGCTAACAAACTAACTTTAAAACATAAAAAAAAACTTCGGATTGCTCATGCAAATTTTAGGAGACGGAACTCTAGCTACTGGATGGTTACTAATAAGAGTTAAATTCGACTAAAATAAGTACCGAAAAAACTATTATTCTGCTAACTTGGGCCAGTTTTTAAACAGGATAACATGTAAATAGAGTAGGTACAGTTTAAACTTTTACAAACTTTAGTCTAGGTAACAATATCCAATTTAACGAGAAACCCGACCGTTCTGGAACCCAGGTATGTCTCTAGCTTGGATGAAAGTTTAGATCCTCGTAAAGGCAAATACAAAGCTACATACGTAAGCACTTGTAAATAACACCCTTTTAAATGCGAAGATTGACCAATACCATGGTTACGTTTCATATCCTACTTAATCGTTATAAATATTCTGACTGCATACCTTCTTCACTTGCATGTTACTCGGATTGAAAACTGGTCTATTTTGAGAGA
>JAYJLV010092920.1:0-12878 GCA_036873485.1 Torymus texanus | reverse complement strand
AGAATGTTAATTTAATATTTATTGTTTCGTGATTACTGCATTGACTCACGAGTCCTTAGAGAACTACCTTAAGCGTACTAAACGACGCATCCGTTACATATTTATTATTTAACCAGGTGGCTACAGTTTGAATCTTTGGGTTGTACATATCACAATCAATGTTTCGACAAAATCTCGCCCAATCAAGAATCGGTGTCGTATACTGTTTCAATATTGACTCCGAAATAGACTGTATCATTAAGTTGATCACCGCTGCCTCGAACCATTGTCTTCGATAGGCTTCTCAGATAATACTCCTGCCATCAATTGCATCCGGAGTGCCAACGGGTGTGAGATGGTTCTGCATGAAGATAATAATAAATTATTGTCTGGTGAAAATATTATGGGCTCCCCTACTAACATGGTATTCCATAGTGGATACCAGGGCTGAGAAGTCCAGAATGGAACGACTAAAATACCCAGTGCCTGGTCGTTTTTTATTTTCTGTATCGTTTTTAAAATTAAAGAGATTGGTGGAAACGCAAAAAATCTAAATTTTCCCCAGTCCATTGTGAATGGATCTACACAGTATGCCTCGGGATCCGCATGTCAAGAGCAGTATCGATTACATTTCTTATTTACATTAGAGGCAAACAAATCAATGTCAATTTCGCAAAATTTCTTAATAATAATTTCGAACGCCCAATGGGCTAGTTCCCACTCAATGTCGATATTGTTTACTCGCGATGCGGCGTCCGCTTCGACATTCCCTCTCGACGTAATATAAGACGCGAAAATCCACAGTTTTCGCTCTTCACAGAACTGACAGATTTGTCTTGCGATTTGATTCAATTTCGGATATTGAATTCCGTCCATTCTATTCACATACGAAATCGCAGTAGTATTGTATATTCGAAGCAGTAAATCGCAATCACGCTTGTCTCTTGCAAAGCATTTTAATCCATGTAACGCGGCTACTAACTCGAGGTACTTGATGTGGTTCTTCAGCTCGTCTTTAGACCATGAACCGAAAATTACCTCTCCGTCGCATCAGAGAATATTTCTAGAACAAATTTATTCTGACGAATTTTAGTAATTCCTAATAAAATATTTTCTTCCCACCAATCCAAATCCCGTGATAAGAATTGTGGTATAACCATCTTAGCAGAATAATTTGAGTCGTTTTTTAATAAATTCAGATATTTTACTCTCTCTAAACCTTTGGAATATAACCAACCATATTGAATGGCTGGACATGCCGCAACGATGCACCCAACTAAACTAGCAAATTCTCTGATACTATATGCCCGACTCTTTCTCAACTCATTCAATAAGTCCAGAATTTGATATCTTTTTGATTGCGGTAACTCAATAGACATATCTGTCGAATTTAAAATTAGCCCCAAAAACTGGCATTTATTTTGAGGATCTAAGACACTTTTCTGTCTATTAATAATAAATCCTAAAGATTCTAACGTTTCTACGGTCAAGTTCAAATTATGTAAACACTGTTCGTATGTATCCCCAAAACAAATCCAGTCGTATAAATATACTACCGAAATGAAATTTTTACATCTCAAAAAATTTACGACTGGTTTATTATTTTAGTGTACAGCCAAGGGGCTATATTCAAACCGAACGGAATACACTTCCATTCGTATCTATCATTCTTCCAATCAAAACAAATATATTTTTGACTCGATCTATGTAAGGGTATTAAAAAATACGCGTCTTTTAAATCTATCAACCCCATAAAACACCCTTTTGACACTAACTTCATGGCTGTTCTAAAATCCTCTATTTTAAAATGTTCAATAGAAATAAATTTATTCAAATTCTTTAAATTTAATACAAATCTCATTTTTCCGTTACTTTTTGGCATAAAAAAATAAGACGACACAAACTGTTTATTTGATTTTATTACTTTTTTAATCGCGCCTAATTTTACCAGATTTATTATTACCTCTTTCGTTAAGGGTTCGTCTTTTTTATTTAAACAATTCCCCTTCGGAATTCTATTTTGAACGGGTTTTACATTAAAATTTATTTTATAATCCTGCAGGCAGTGTATAATAAATTGATCGTTGGTTATACCCAACCAGGCACTGACGAAATATTTTAAACGTCCAGCTATTTGACTTACCACTTCTATTTCTTCGCGACATTGGACACGTTCGACGTGCTCTGTGGCGTTAGAGGTCCCTGTGGGCGATTTATCTGGCCTCTTCCTCTTTGAGCTCCGTATGAGCCGAGGTATCTCTGATGATTGGCTGGCCTCTGGCCCCGACCGCGTCCAGGATGGCCTTGCCAGTTTAAAGATGCTGATGCTTGAAACATTGGCCTCTTAACTACTACTGGCGGTTTTGGAACTATTTCCAATTTTTCCACTGCCCTGGCCGATTTTATTCTTTTTGATATGTCCGGGCCAAATAGAAATTCTCCATGCTGCGTATAATTCAAAGTCTATTTATCTTCTTGTAGACACACGGATACAGAAAAGCCTTTCTTGCTTTGATCAACTGATTTTGCAACTCGCACATTAATTTTTCTGCGTCTATTAATTAACCTTGACAGCAGTTCCTTTGTGTCCATTTGTTCTACGGAACTATTAAATATCATGAAGATTCCTGAGCCCAAGGCCGATAAACTCGAACCACACAGGTCTAAATCCGCGGCGAAAAAACCATCTCTCTTCTTACTCGTATCGTTAATATTGGCCTCAATTTCGTAATTGAGTTTTGGCGTTTGAAAGGGGCAATTTCCCGTTCGGAGATACTTATCCAGTAACGCCGTCTTTTTTCTCTCTTTAAACCTCCGGCCAATATTTTCTGCCATGTACCGTCTAATTTCGGGTGCAACGTGAATCTGTTGCCCTGATATGCTTCTTCATCATCACTCAACATCTGGAGTGTTTCATCGTCTAATTCGACGAATTCAGCCCCTTCTGTCTCTTCTAGATTGCTTGGGATTTTTTGTACATTCGAATCGACATTTTCTTTGTCGGGGTTTAACGCAGCGTCCTCCACGCTCAACTCGTCTTCTTCCCCTGCATCTAGAAGAGCAATATATCTAGGTTATGTCTTTGTCGCATAAGCCTAGTAACATGTACATATCTCACCTCACGTGTGAGCTCGTCGCCAATAATGCATGACATGTCTCACCTCGCGTGTGAGTTCGTCACCGACAAGTTTGACTTACCTTCGTTATTATCGTCCTCCGATCGTTCATCAAGCAAATCCTCGGGAGACAATTCTACGTCTTCCACTTTCAACTTCTTTCTAATATGGGATTGGATGTCTCGCATCTCTGCTTTCAACTCCTTTAACGAAGGAGAATGACTTCTCTTATTGCTCATATCTAACCTCAACATCCCCACGTGCTGAATCGTGGCACACGCTTCGCGCACAAAAAGCGTTATGACGAGCGCAAGCGGGAGCGACGACCGGCTAGCCGTCATAGAGTAGAAAAAATATAGACGCTGAAGTTTGTGGCGACACCTGCGTACGCCAGCGGTACTACCAAGTGATCGGAGAACGAGACACGAGGCATAATGTATTTATTAGTGGCTTATCACCTCGTCAATATGTCTTGGTACAAAAGGCAGTCTCGTCTGCGCAAGCACGTACGCGCGCGACCATTTCGGTTTGATCGGTTCGACGGCTCCACACGAATAGAACGATAGCGTGCGACGCGCGATGCCAAGAGACAACCGTTTTTCCGGTAAAGTCGATTGACCGATGCTTCGAGAACTTGTAAGAGCGCGATTCAAAACACGAGAAGCATAATCACAACAAAGGGTGTGAAAATAAAAATCTAAGAAAGTAAAATACAACACTGAAAATTTTGTTGATACACTTGATGCCTTAGAATCACGGTCAATTAATAACGCTATTGTTAAATATATTCTTACAAGCAATGTTGGTTTTGACTCCATAAAAGGGCCCTGATACTCCCTCTTGTACCTATATAACTTTTGCTAACAAATATAAACACAGTTGCATAGCAGCACAGCTGACAGCTCACATAAGCAAAGATTATAACCATGTAATTTCAACAGTTTGTTTTCTTAGATTTTGATTATTTCAGAGATTATTTTCTTAAATTCTGATTATTTTCCTAAGTGAGTGAATTAAGGAGTGAAAATTAAATATATTATAATAAAATATATATTATTATTATTATTATATTATAACATATTATGTGAAGGTACATCTGAAAAGATTTTAAAGTGTAATAGTATAAGTGTGCAGTGATAGTTTTGTTTAAATTTTAAATGTAACTACAGTTCAAGACAGGAAAACTTTATTCAATTAAATATAGATATATACTGACCAAAAATGTGCATCATTAAGATTTAAGTAAGTGTGTGAAAGAAGAAACAGTAATATTTAATACGATAGAAGTAAAAATATGTCTATCTCTGTAAAAAAGATAAGAGTAAAATGATTGAATTCAACACACAAAAATAAAATTCAATTTAAAGAAGATATACGTATTATAGTGAGTATCAAGATGAACCTGCACATTTCATATTAAGCTTGTCAAAATTGAATTCGATATATATATATATATATATATATATATATTCATACATGTAAACTCAA
The DNA here is from genome assembly GCA_036873485.1 of Torymus texanus. Taxonomy (NCBI): domain Eukaryota; kingdom Metazoa; phylum Arthropoda; class Insecta; order Hymenoptera; family Torymidae; genus Torymus; species Torymus texanus. Next base: position 8,295 of record JAYJLV010092920.1, on the reverse strand, counting down.
TATGGAGATATGTAATATATAATATGTGTAATAAAGTGATAAATGAAAAAATAGTTTTATTGACTCTCATATACTCATGTACTTTTGGTCATGAAAAAGTTGGCTTTTTCAGATTTTAGATGGGATTTCGATTTTATTTCATACCACTGGTTGGATATTTTATATTTATATTAGTGTTAGCAATAATAATCTAACTCAGCATAATATTTGAAAAGGTCACTCAATAGTATGTGGATTAAGAATATAAAAGGACAGATTGCAATAACTTTTAGTTGAATCGATGCTGTTAACATAAGATTCTAAATGCACACATGCAGTTATTAGATCCTATATTTTCATAATTTTATACTGTTAAACAGATCTCAGATTCAAAACAGTAAATTTCAAGAGAGGAAAAAAAATGGGGGATCTGATGACTGATTACTTTTGAAGTTTCATGGTATATTTCTTTGAAGGCTTATTTATGAAAATCTAATATTTTAAACTTTTGCATTGTTTTTTTTTTAAGACTGATTGATGGATTTTAATGGGGTAAAGTGAAAATTACTTGTAAAACATCCATCTATGATTCAAAGCTCTGAATTTTTTAAATTTTTTGATTAAGTATATTTTTGTTTGAAAAAATAGTTTTTTACATAAAAACATACTTAATGAAAAAATTTTAAAAATCCAGAGCTTCGTACCATAGGTGGGTGTATTACAAGTAATTTACACTTTACCCCATCAAAATACATCAACTAGTCTCCAAAAAATGTAACGCAAAAGTTATTTTTTTTAAATATGTTTCAGGATCAAAAGAACCAAAGGACCTCTACTTTGGCTTATTTGATAAAAAAATTAGTTATATTTATAGTATACACAATTTTTATGAATAATTTTATTTTATTTCATTTTTCTGGTGATTTTGGCCTTGGAGGTGTATAGGTGTAAGATCGCCTTAAACGATTTATTTAAATGACTTAGTCTTAGGTAATATCTCAACAACGTCTTAAGTGTAACATTGTTAATAAATTATATTGAAGTTTTTTATGGCTTTATCTGAAACTTTGTACAATTAGAGTGATTTAAAAAGTTTTTCGCGCAACCCCTTTAGTAAAGGCTAAGAAGAAAAGGGGCTGGTTCGAAATTAGGAGCTATCTGCAAGGACGAGAAAAGGGACGGTCCTTCTGAACGAGCCCTTTCTTTGATTTGCGCTCGTTTCGTAGAGTAAACCTCGTAAATCGTTCGAGGACAGAAGCTTTCGAGAGGTTTGCGAGCTCTCGACGACAATTTGTATTTTTTTTCTAAACTATATTGTTCTTAAAAGTGTTCTTTCAGTCAAATTTTATTACTTTTGTAATACACTTTTATATTTGCAATAAATTACTAGTACATTTTATATATCACAGTATTACTTATTACTCATATTATTTTACGGTTAGAAGGCTGTCAAGTTATTCTAAGAGTTATAGACGACGAGTTCTAAGAGAGTAATGTTATAGAAATGCAGATCATTAAGTGTTTGAAGCACAAAAAGCAACAATTAAAACAAACATTAATTTAAGCTGAACGGAAGCTAAATTAAAATTTACAATTTATACTATATTTTTATGTATGTATTTTTTTTTATTAAATCAAATATACTAACTTTGATGTTGTACATTCCATCATATATTTTTATTCTATGATATTTTAAATAACTGCATACGTTTCAAACATCACACTTACAGTTACATCTTATAGGTACACTAGTTAGTGTTCACATCCTTAACTAATTAAATTTTATTTTATAAATTCCTTTTAATGTTAAATAAATATGTTTAAATTATATGCAGGTATGTAAATAAAATATCAAATATCATATAAGTAGTCTTTAAAACTTCCTGCCCACTCCTTTTTAAATCTAGAATATATATATATATATATATATATATATATATAGTAAAAACAAAAAAAAAATATATAGTTTCCCATTAGTAAATGAACCGTGCCGGGTAGTTTGAAGATATTTTTAACTTTTGGAAGGCTTTGAATTTTGTATTTTACTAGATATTCTGGATCTTGAAAGAGGGGCAGACTCCATAATTTCAATAGATACCACACGAAGAAGGAATTACTATTTAAATAAAAACATTCCAAAGCTTCTTCTATGATGAAACAAAAATATATATTAAAAGAATTTACGCCATTAAGAAAATATATTTACGTTTTCGTTACATATATACTATATAGATACAAATGTTATCACTCAATGGGGACAATAATTTAAAAAGTTTTCTGCAATAGATATTTAAAAAATTTTATGGATAATTTGTTGAGGGCAGTATAAATTACCATATTGTTTAAAGATGCATAATCAGCTGCGTGATATTGTCGAAAATGTTGCAACGATTGGTTCGAACATAAAATAGCTGACGAAGGCACCCGACCACGTTCGGCAATTCCGACAACGACGCAGAATCAAAGCGTAGTTACACGTTTCACCAACTTCCCCACAAGTAATTAGGAAAAAGGTCGAAAAAGGTGTAAAAAGAAATTTTCTTGTGAATCAAAGGCTCTTTCTCCTTTTAACATCCCGTAATGAAGTAGTTGATCAAATTAAATCAAAGCTTTCGAGTTTCTCTTTTAAGCAAAACTTTACGCTTGTAAACCCTAGCATTGCAAAAAATAACAATACACTTTTTGAGAAATCACAGAACATTTAAAACTGAAATAATCAACTTTTAAAACATACATAGATATGTTTATACCTGATGTAGATACATAAAAAGCTTCACTTTTATTTTTTTCTATAAGATTTTTAATTCAAATCTTGGAGACTACAAATGTTGATTAAAAAATATAAAAAATATAACAGTAATTATAAAGCCTAAAACGAAAATATTGAGCAATTCTGCGTTCCCGTATAATATAATTATATTGCCATTGTTTTTTTCAATTGCAAATCAATAAATAGCACTAGTTTCGTCTCTCCGAGGCGTCTTCAGCACTTCGTCAAGTAAGTCTTTTAAAGGTTTCTCGATGGTATTAGTTTCCCCTCGATATGTTGTTACCATCGAGAGCTTGTATTTCACTTACGTATAAGTATTTCTGCCTACGTATTCAGCTTATATTTAAATTTACATTATTACTGACATTTGACGTTGTCAACGTTGATTCTTTATTTAAACAAACAAAAAACAAAAAAGAGTGGTTTACCTTTCAAGCTCTAAGTTTTTAATTAATATAAAATTTACTGTTAACACATGTTTCGGACGTTTTATATATCTGTATAATAAATTATTATTATACCTTTTATAAAAATCCTTCGCTATATTCGACAATGGATAGAATATCTGTAATTAATTAAATAATATTAGAAATAATCCAATAATAGAATATATTTTAGCTCTTTTTTTTCCTTACACACTACCACTTAACTGGCACCTCACCTCTGGGAAGCTTCATCAGCGATTTGCAAATGTGGCTTATTAACAATCTCGTTATCCACGCTCTTTGCCACCTATATAGCATACCCAGAGCGCGCACTTCCTTCCGAGGCTCAGAAGAGCCTAGAGAGGGAAAATAGACTGGCGCTTGATAAACGCGAGGTGCGAGCGTGCACAGCAGAGTCCCGGCAATAATTCCTCATGTAGCGAGGACCGAGGCACTAAAATGTAAGCGCACTGCTAATGCAAATTAATTTCAAGTCTGTGTGTGTGTATGTGAGCACGCGCGCGTACGCCAGACGCACGAGCAGCGTAATAATCTACGGCGCGCGCGTGCACGCTCGCATATACATATATACTTACTTACTTGTGCGTGCATGGCCGATGCATGCAGCAACAGCAACGCGTGGCCTTGTCGAAGAGAAAAGAGTCTCGCGGGTGCAAGCAGCCCGGACGAGAGAACACGTGTTGTGCTGGCTCAGCGTGCTTCGATCTCTCGCGCGCGCCGCGCGCTCACCGAGTTTCTTTGTCATTCCAGGAGGATTTTCAAATATCGCTATGTTGCTTGTAGCCTGAGAGGATGTATAAGTTTCTTACTACTGATAATGAGCCCACCGGGAATTTCGCTCTGCGGTTGCTCATTTTCTTAATAATCATTAATATGCGCATTTTTATAATGTTATCGGCGTTTTGTCTTCACCTCTAATATGCTAACGACTGCGATATTTTGTTATGAAAAAAAGTTTCATACATAGTATTTGTTATCCAACTTACCTGAAATGATGAAAAAGAATGTTGTATTTAAAAATATTTTATAAAAGCCATGATTGTTATATTGATCTTATACCTATATTATTCTAAAGGTAAAGCTAACTTCTACTAGTATAATGCAGAGTGAAATTGCACGCCCCATAGTTGGCACTACACTAAAGGCACAAGGACCACAGACTCGCGAAGCCATTACACGCGCGTCTCTCCCTCAATGCAGGCGCGCACAAAGGTAGGTAGGTACACCGTGAGAGCCCTGTGCGTGCGCGATGATAGGCCTAAGCAGTGCGCGAACAAGATAATAGACGAGAGTGTCGGAGACATTTGTGGGGTGTAAGCTCATCGCAGACAACGGGCCGTCGTTACTTGATAGCGCTACTTAGGCCCAAACCCGATAACCGCACCAGCATGCCTCTCTCTCTCTCTCTTCAGAGCTGCGATCCACGTGGGCGCAGCAGCAGTGCTTCTCCTCTATACACACGCGCACACACATTATATACGCATATACGAGAGAGTGAGGGTTACCATGTCCCTTGGCGGCTGCATAATAAGGCGGAGGAGAAGGCCGCATCGACGATCGATTATTTCACCGGCGAAATCCCGGCGCGCATTTGCCTAATTGTAAGCCAGAGAGCGCGCGCGCCGAGAGATCTGAATGATTCAAGGCTGTGTGGCGCGGTGCTGCCAGTATATATACTACCCACCTACTATAGTACTACTGCTGCTCCTGCTGCTGCTGCTGCTGGCGCCGGTCGCGCGGCAACCGAGATTCAAAGTGCGCGCCCGCGCGATATTGCTTCGACTCACCCCATCGTGCGTGCCGCAAATTGGCATTTCTGTAATATGGACGAATACCTGCCTATATGCAGCGCGCGGGGAATATGCGACTATCCTATTTAGAGAGTCACGGATTTGTAATTGAACCCTCCCTGATGCACTGCTGCTGCTTTTCCCATAGATATTCTTACACACAAGGTCTGAGTTGCTCTGCTTTTATTGTAAAAGCTAAATTAAACGCCTCGCATCCTATTAAATATTCTTAAAGCACGCGTTTATTTAGTGAATATATCGATATAGTTTATGTTTTGTGAAACGTCAACTGACAGGCAAAAAGTAGCGATACGGCAAGGTGTAAAGTCGATTTTCTCAACCGCATGCCTTATCGATTCCCATCGCCTGGCACACACGCATTTATATATACATATATTTGAACTTTATTGGTCATGCTATCCGAGCGAGACATGGAGAATTTATAGGCGCAGCCTTTTGCATACAGGCACGCATTAGGGATTCCCCGACACGATAGGGAACGACGGCTGCACGGAAACGTCCTCGGAAAAAATGCCGCGCTGTCGCAGCTCGAACTCGTGTGCGCGCGCGCGCGTTGCTTCCCATATGAATTTTACACTTGTATATAGGTGCGCGTGCTAGTAAGAAAAGTTCTCTCCTGCGACAGGGGTTCTCCGCGCGCGTTATGTTCGCAGGGTTTTTCCGTAAAATTCTTTCGTGGAACTTCCAAGTGCGGCTCCTCTTCTGTGCGTGTGTCGCTGCCTTTAGCACTGCGTCTGACAGTGACGAACTGGCGCGGAATAGTACAACTGTGGTTCTTGCTAAAACACGAGTAAACCTTAATTAAGTTGTAAAAAAGGCAGGAGCACGTGTTCTTGGCGAATCGCCGGCTATAAATTTGCACCAAAGCTGATAATTTGTAGTATATGTACGGAAAATCCGAGCTAATAGAAATGTTTTCAAAGTTATGAAAGTCGATTTCTATCTATTTCTTATACATTTAGTAGTAATATTATTTTCATGGGAAGGTATATATAAATATTTGGTAAAAATATCTATGAACACCCTACGAAAACTACATCGTTTATAATACACAAGGGTTTCGCATGGGCAAAAAGGTGATGATGCCGGTACTGCATTATCCATTATTACGGTTTTCACTCCGATCGGTTTATAAAGGCTGATTTTTTAATCACGAGCGCGCAGTATACGAGTAAACGGTCTCCCGAGTGCATTGAGAGCGGCGGTAATAAACAAGCTTATACGCAGCGCGAAAGAAAATCACTTACTGAATAAAAGATTGCAAAACATCTGGCGTAGGGATGAAGTCGAGTGCTGCTCTGCTCGCGGCCTGGCGTAAGAAGAAAAGCAGCAGCTCTTCACTGCCGCGCTGGATTTTCTCCCGAGCCTGTCTCGATTTTTCTTTACACGCGCCGTGACGCATAGCCGCTGCCATATTGACTTGGGACGATCTATACCGGTTGGGGTAGCCGAGAGTGGATAAACAAAAGAAGAGGAGCATCACACGTCGAAGGAGGAGTTTTTTTCGCGCTTGCCGCTTTGATGGGATTTCGCGCGGCCTTCCGACGTCAACGCGATTACGCAGCCGGTTACATATCTGAACTAATTTTCACGGTGTAGCATTTTTATATAGTTAAAAATTTTATTCAAAAAAATGAAGAACGATGTAGAGATGGCAAATCTTCTCTTAAAAAAGTGATGGATGAAATCTATCATCACAATAAAACCTTGTTGATTGGTTGTTGTTGACTCATTTGATTGGTCTATATAAGATGGGGGCCAAAATCGAATATGTTCGAATTTTCAATATTGAATTCTCGAGTTTTACGTATTTAAAAATGAATAATTATAACAGTATAAGAAAAATTTCATTATCTCATTCATTAAATATATGTTATTATCGTTTAATTTTAACTGACTTAGAAACCCTTAAATTGAAAGTATGATAAATTGATCATTTTCATAACCTCAGAAAAAAATAAATAAAATAATGAAAAATAATACGCGCGAAGTGCGTTGAATGTAGCTAGTATTGTATATTATCGGTAGTTTGTATTTCTGTGGAAGATAATTATGCACAAAATGATGTCTTTTCGATACTCAATTTTGAACTTTATAACTTTTAAAGGACAACATTTTATAAGTTTCAAAAAAGTAGATAAAAGTTCTTTTTCTTCAGTTTCATTTTTTTGACCAGTTTTTAAGCCACAATAAGTGGTACATTTTTCTAGATTTTCTTATACATTCAGTATCTTTGTATTTAGATAAAGTTTTTGTATCAAAATATGAGAGCATATAGCTAGTGATCTTTGAAGAATAGAATTTTATTAAAGGTTGAATCATTATACTCTTTTTAGGTAAAATCTAGACCCGTACATATAGTAGTAAACGCCAATGCCAATACCTGTTATTTGTTGACCGAAAAAGGTAGTCATACATTTGCATTGAAAAAAATACACAAATTTTGGAAATTTGCATATTTATATTACGGATTTCTTAGAAAGTTTTATCCTCTGTAAGATAATATATAACCCATTTAAAACGACCAAAAGAAGTAAAAAATTCAATTAGAAGTAACTTGAAGAAATAATAAAATCTATTTTTCCAAAGGTGACATGTTATTGATCCCACTAAAATCCATTCGGAATTCCGGTGTATCAACTTGGATTACCATTCCGACAATTTGATATTTCAGTATCCCTTACGTTGGCTTGAATAGTAAGTGGTAAATGGCTAATCAATGTGGGAACATCGTTGGAAACAATACGCAGACAAAGTAACAATACACTTTTATTGGAAAAATAAAACTTTAATTGTGCTCCTCGAAGTTTCAGAGCTATAATGTTGGCAAATCATGTTGAGAGATTTAGAGCATCAAGAACCGCTCGTGTATTTTCTGCGAAGAAAGAGTAGAAGGGCGAGTGGAGCGGAAAAGCGGTAATACGATGAACCTGGAAAAATTGTAATCTCAGAAGATGTTTATCGATCTTGGGTACTTAGTTCATAAACAGCTTGTGTAACCGGGTCATAAACGACTTCGGGTTTCCCGGTCACGCTCAGACTGAGTTGACAGTACATATATGTCACAGCCGAGACTGGTTTTTAGTGATACATGGAAAAACTAGAAGTGAATCAAAGTTATTAAGAGTTTACTACTGTATAGGAGACTTCAATCTGTACTCCACTTTTAATAACAACTTAGAACACGCCTTATATCTTAGGTGTCTGACACCAAATACGAGGGTCGTTTGAAAAGTCCGTGCAAAAATAAATACTACTTAATTGTTTGTATTAAACCTTTTTTATTTTT
>JAYJLV010092899.1:0-12880 GCA_036873485.1 Torymus texanus | reverse complement strand
CTTTTATGATCCATCGGTACTATTCCACTTGCCGTGATGCTACCCGTGGTGGTGATTGTAGTTGTGATAGACGTCGTCGGCGAAGTTAGCTGCTCTGCTGAGGTCACTACTAGCCGATTCTCCATCTCTTCTTCGTCGACCTCTACGTCACTGTGACCCACCGTCATCTCATCGTCTCCGTAGTTAGTTACTCCATCTACTTCATCGATTTCGGGATTCCACGGCACTTCAGCAGTACCCAACGTCCATAAGCACGCTCGAAATAATCTTTCCGCTTTCGCGCGATGACTACCTCGTGTGCTTAATCCAATTTCTGTTAAGTTTTCCTCTACCTGTGTAGCCGTCAACCTCATCGTGTTCCTAAACCTCGCTCGGTGTTCTCGACTCGCGCTCAGTTCCTTCATTTTCTGCCTATACGCCTGTACCTCAGTGGACTCTGTATTCCGGACCATTTTGCTTAGTTGCGTTTAGCCTTTAAATCAGTTATTCGTTCTTCTTCTCTTCCTGAAATAAAAGACATCGAATCTCGCTTACACACCCTACCGTCTTGCTTATTTCCCACGAGAAAATGTCCCGTACCCCCTCGCGACTATGCTTTTGATAGGAGAGAAAATATACTCTTCTTCGAGAAACGAGAAAAAAAAATCTTCAGCCTAGAAAAAAAATTATTTTTGTTTTCTTTTCTGAAGAGAGAAAAGAAGAAGGTATGATGGAGTCTGTTATTCTTTTTGTTGTTATATTTTTTTTTATTAGTATATTCATTATGTCTACGACCGAGTCAGCTACCACCAACCAACCCGCCGTGCCCACGATCACCATTGGAGATAGAGCGGAGAGCGCTTGCCTCAGCTTATCGCCGATGGGGTCACCGTTGGAGGGAGGTAGCCATGCTGATTGGTTGGAGGAAGCCCTGCTGGGGGATATGACGCCAGAGGATAAGTGGGCTGCGGCAGCCGTAACAGTACCGCGAATTCCCAGGAGAAGGCAGGAAGTCGACGAGCTTCCCCCTCCTCCAAGCCCAGACGTCAAGGATCAGTCCGGTAAGGTCTGCTGGGCCGATGAGCTCTGGAAGATAGAATTGTCGAGGGGAGTGGTTGGCGGGGAGAGCGAGGGGTGGGGGACCACCCATAGTAACGAAGCGGTTGAGGAGTTGCAACAATGGTTGTTGCAATCCTCGCCCGCTGTAGAAATGGAAGGGAGCTCCTTTCCCCCTCCACAGCCACTCCAGGGGTCGAGGAACGGGTAAATCCCAGGGGCGGGTTACCGTCTCCCTTTATCGAGGAATTCGAGGCAGGAAATGACAATCGAGGAAAATTTGTTCCCATAGAGTTATGCCAGGATACGGAACCAATGGAGTGGGTTCTCGACCCGGTGGCAGTGAGCCCCCTCATTGCGGTACCATTCTGGCCGCGAGCGAAGGGTCGGCGGCAGCATTTCTGTCCACGACGGACTATCGAGGCTGAGGCGGAGGAGCCTCATTCTCCTGTGGTAGTGGAGTAAGCGGAGATAGAGGAAGGGCCTTAAGTTGCCGAGGTAGTCGAGAGTGTACACCCTCCGCACATATTGAGCGGAGCGGAGGAAGGGAAAGAGCCCACTCCAACTACCTCGCCGGGGACCAAGGTCCCCGTCTTCCAGCGGCTGGGTCAACCGGCCACGTCCTCCCCGTTACCGAGGTCGCCTGATCGGTCCCCAGACCCCGCCGATGCATCACGAAGGGGGTACTGTTCGGTGGGCTCCGCTTAGTGCCTAGGAGTGAAGCAGATCCCCCTTACGGACACTGTTTCAATTGCTGGCAGTCGGGGCATACGCGGTTTACCTGCCGCGAGGCACCTCGACTGTTCTGCTACAACTGTGGCCGTCGAGGGACAACCTTGCGATCGTGCCCAAGATGCAGAGAGGAGCACCAGCGGTATCTCCGGCGGGAGGAATCGGCGGGGATCAGGGAGTCGGGTAAACCGACGGAGGCCACGGTGCTGGGGAGCAGACGAGCCAGCCGCTGGAATTCGGCAACGTCCCGTAAGCGATCGTGCCCTCCGTACCAGGGACCATCCGCGGCAACTAAAGCCGCTACTAACGGTACCACCGGTAGCCCTAACCATGGCCAGGTTAGGGCCACGGCCGGCGGAACGGTGCTCCTGGATTACTTCAGATCCATCCAAAACCTACCATCGAATCTCCAGGAGACGCTGTTAAGAGCGTTCCTCACTCAGTGAGGTGAGCTGAACAGAGATCATGGGGAATCCAACCACCACGAGTGTAGTCGAGGTTAAGCCATTGGTCATGAGATGACTAAGGGCTTAGAGAGGGGGTATTGTGACGGAGTCACAGGTAGTGCCGATACCGCGTCGCCATTTTGACATCGACGGCGACGGGGTAGGCTAGGTCGCAATACCGCACTCGTAGACGAGGTACGGGGAGGGTGCGCGCGCGACTGAGGGAGGGGTCGGGGGGAAAGCGAATACGTGAGAGAACGACCGCGACCGCTTACCCGGACAGCGGCTACGAGGACGCGCGGAGAGGGGGAGACGGCGCGGAGAAAGAGAGAGAGAGCGTGAGCAAGCAGAGAGCTGCGTGAACTGAGACTATCAGGCGCAGCAATGATAAGCAGCGCGCGGTGATAGGGTGAGAGCGCGGTAGTAGGAGAAGCGCGGCATCGGTAGCCGAGAGAAACGGTACGCGCACCTATACCGCGGCGTGGGATAGTTAGCAGTAATAGAGGGGGGCGGGGGTATGTTGAGACAGCGCTCCAGCGCCGGCATAAGATGGGAAAGTGCGCGCTCGAGTCGGACAATTCCCCCCATGTATAGGGCCAACAATGGGGTAAGGGAAATTGATGAGAGTAATGGGAGGAAGGAGGGGGCCAAGCTAAGGAAAAATAAGAGCAGCCGAGGTGATGAGCCAAGTTCAAGCGCGCGACTTGGAGAGTTCTCTGTTAGTTCTAGAATCGAACAGTAATCAGCTTAAAGTAGCCGATATTAAGTATTACGATTGCCGAGCAACCTAACAGTATAGTGAGTGAATTGTGGATTATCGAGGACTTGTGGTGGCTGGAAATAGATTAAGTGAACTCCAGGTAAATTGTGGACTTTTAGTTTTCAGCTTGAGGTCGCCGCCCAGGACTCGCAGAGGACTGTATAAATTAGCGTACTATCAATAAATCGAGAATTATTGTAATTGTGGTATTATCATTTGGAAGTGTTGTGTGCGTGTCTTACCTAGATCCCTATTTTTCCTATCGTAGCGGAATAAAAGGTCGCTGGTCAACGTTGGTCGTTGTTGCTGGTTTCCCCCCTGCAGAGAAGGAGTTTCAGCCGTGGCGGAGTTCGGTCAAGAACTCGAAGGATAGTAACGGGGTTTAGTGGGCGAGTATATCGCAAAGTGGTTACTCGACTCGACATTAAATGCTACGTTACACAGTAAAAAATTTTAATGTACTTACATATAATTTGTTTAGCATAGTATTAACAACATACTATTTCTTGTATAGTCATGAAAACTTATTCAATTTGTAGAGAAGTTTTATTGAGTAAATGGGATTAGGAAAGAGACGGAAGAATGATAAAGCGATAGAAAGTGTGAAAGGGAGATAGTAGATTATACAGAAAAAACGTCTATACTTGCCTTATTTTATACTTTCGTAGAAAGTTTTACATTAAAAATATTATTTTTTTTTACTTTTCAAAAATTGTTAAGTCATAAAAAAATTATTTTTGTATTTTATAGACTATACATAAAAAGTCTATGCTTGCCTTATTCAATAATTTCATAGAAAGTTTTATTATTTATCGATACTTCTTTTTCTGAAAGAAAGGGAGAGAAAGATGCAGAGAGGAAAGAAAAAAGAGAGATAGAGACAAGCTCCAAGCTTGACAGCCTTAAAAACAGCGTCACGGCACTCTCTAACACAAACAACGCGCGACTCGGTGAAGTCGAAAACAGAATTGGCCAGATTGAGGAGAAGTTGACGCCACTTGAACAACTGCCGCTGTTATCAGGGGCGGCTTACGGCTACAGAGCAGGCTATCACGCATTTGTAAACAGAGCAGGAGAACCTGCGTCAAGTATTTGGATGTACTATAGCATCGTGCTCTGCTAACACTAACAAGCCCGTGGCAGACGATGCAACCGTCAATCGATTGGAGAAATTCGAGCGCAGCGTTAGAGTGTGTTCGAAGAACTCATAATAACGGGACTCCATATCACTGATACGGTTTCGCTGCGGGAATCTGCATATGCAGTATTGAAGCACCTTGATCGTGTACTGCTTGTGCGTAATATACTTGGTGCCCACAGGATGCGTAATAAGCATAAAACACAGCAACATGCGCCAGGACACTCAGCCTCACCAGCGGTATCATCGGAGGAATCGTAGCCGCTCTCTCATTATTAAGAACTAAGATCAAAAGAGGCAAGCTACATACATCGGAGCTCAGTACAGAACTCCTTGAACAAGCTGGAGTCGCAGTACCACCAACACCGGCGTTAATTAATATAAATGAGCTGCTCCCTGCTGATGTGCATAGGCTGCGTACCGTGACGCGCATTGAAGCAAAAAAGAAGAGATAACCTTAACCATATCACTCTTATACCTATTCACACCCCCGTTCATCATCCACGTAATATCTGTAAGTCGAAAAACATAGGTCTCAGAGTCTGTCATTTTAATGCAAATTCTATTAAAGTCATATTGAGATGATTAAGTTATTTCTTTCTACTCGTCGCTGTTCCCACATAATAGCTGTAACGGAGACTTAGATTGATCCTGATGTTGATTCTAGTTCTGTGGCTTTTTTGGAAGACTACATAAGCAGAACCGATTTCTGGTCCCCACAGCTCCCTTGGGTTCCGACCATCGGTCTGTTGCGAGACTATGAAAGTCGGGGGTTCATGCCAACCTTGTAAAAAAACAACAATATATCAACTGGCTTATTATACTAATTTGAGGTTAAGCCTTGTGTTTTCACAAGGTTGGCATGAACTCCCTTTTTCGATAGTCTCGCAACAGGTCGATAGTCGGAACCCAACCCAAGGAAGCTTTGAGGACCAGAACTCGGTTCTGCTTATATATACGCTCCCTTACGCCGTGATTGGAACAAGAAAGGTGGTGGTGTTGCAGTCTTCATCCATAACTCCCTCTCTGCCACTTTTCTTTGCTCATCAGATGGAAGCTGGAACGGCAAACCAGGCAAGCCGGAATATCTGTTCTGCGAAGTATCTGCTGAAGGCTGCCCTCCTTGTTTTGTTGCTGTAGTTCATCGTCCACCGCATGCTCCTTTTATTAAAGGTACCAACTTTATCGATGACATCACTTCCTTTATGCACAGCTACAGTACCAAAATAATACTAGGCGACTTTAACGCGGACCAACTCTCCTCTTCCTATGATGCGAATTTCATCAGTGCTTTCATTGGAAAGAATGGGTTGCACCGTACGGTGCCACGCATCATAAACCATCTAGTAACACTTGGCTTGATCTTTGTTTGGTAGATTGTAATGATCTGGTTACGGATTTCTGGAAAACTGATACGCCTTCCATTGCGGGACATGATCTCATAGCTGTCACTCTGGATTTCGATATACCGAAATTCGAACCTAAACCCTTTTCATTTCGAGATTACAAAGCACTTAGCTCCGATTCTCTTGTTAAATATCTAGAAAACCTAGACTGATCCACGATTGATTCGTCCCCAGTAGAAGAGTGTGTTTCTGTTTTTCAAGTAATATTAATAAAGCAATTGAAGTACTTGCCTCACAAAATCTGTTTCTCCAAATAAACGTCGTCATCCATGGCTTACGCTTGAGCTTCACAACTTGATCGATGAGCGTGATCGCCTGTACAAACGCTTTAAGAGGTCTAGACAGCCACTTAGTCTCCTCTTTTATAGACAGGCACGCGATCTTGTTTATCGGTCTATTGAGAAGGCACGGTTGAATTTCTATCACAATCGCCTATCATCATTAACTGATCCCAAGGATATTTGGCGAGAGCTTGAGCGACTTGGAATAACTGGATCTCGTAAAGTAACAGCATCGCCATTTGATGTATATGAACTTAATGCTCACTTTAGTAGCGTCTCTTATGATCCCGATGCGCCTTCAGTAATAACAGAGTTTATGGATAAGTTGTCCTCTACTACACATACTGAGCACTTTTGGTTTAGCGAGATTCAGCCATCTGATGTTTATGCTGCGGTTAATCATTTTAAGATGCAAGCTACAGGTCATGATGGTATTCCACAACGTGTTATACAACTCGCTCTTTCATATCTTGCGCCTATCATATGTACCATCTTTAATAAATCTCTACGAGAAGAGCACTTTCCAACTCTTTGGAAGAAGTCAATAGTAGTCGCCCTAAATAAAGTTAGTTCTCCTACCCCTCTGAGTGATTTTCGTCCAATATCTCTTCTTTGCTTTCTCTCTAAAGCCCTTGAGTGGCTCGTACACCAGCAGCTTTCATGTTATCTTGAAACTAGACTGCTTTTTGACTCTTTACAGACTGGTTTTCGCTCCGGCCATAGCACTCAAACAGGCTTGATCAAGCTCACTGATGACATTAGGCTTGGATTCAATAAAAGGCTTGTCACCCTGATGTTACTCTTCGACTTCAGCAAAGCCTTTAATTCCGTTTGCCATATCAGGCTTGTCAAGAAATTATATAATTTAGGTTTATCCAAAAGAGTGATTCGCTGGATGGTGTCTTATTTGACAGATCGTGAGCAAGCAGTCATAGACAATAACGGCAACTGTTCCTCTTTTTTAAGGCTTAATACCGGAGTTCCGCAGGGCTCAGTCTTAGGGCCCTTGCTATTTTCATTATATGTCCACTAAGATGAGGGCTAACGCGGACCATATTTTAGGCTGGGCTACACGGAACAATCTCAATCTTAACGTTAGCAAAACGAAAGCCATTGTCATTGGCTCCTCTTATTATATCAACTTGCTCCCTTTTATAGCCAGAAGCTTCGTTGATATTGGTGGCTCCAGAGTCGTTTTTGAATCCTCAGTGAGTAGCCTTGGTGTAATTCTTGACTCTAAACTCTCTTGGGATGAGCACGTTACATACATTTGCAAACGGGTCAACTCGCTCTTGTATCGCTTGTACTATTTTAGAAAGAACATCAACTTCAGGCTGCGCAAGCATCTTATACAGATGCTCCTGTTTCCTCTAATTGACTACTGTTGCCTCATTTACTGCAATATTTATCAGGAACTTGATAAGAAACTGCAGGTATTAGTCAACTCTGGTGTTAGGTACATCTATGGTGTATGAAGGTGGGAGCACATCACCCCTTACAGGCGCAAACTGGACTGGCTGTCTACGTCTGCCCGCAGAAAATATTTTGCAGCTAATCTGCTGCGCAGGATATTCAATACGGCAAAACCTTCTTACCTATTTGGGTTTTTCAATTTTTCTGTCAGAACACGGCCTGTTAGGGGTGTTGAGACAGCACTAGATATTCCCGGTTTTAGCCTGGAAACTTTAAGAAAATCATTTCATATCAGCTCTGCATATCTTTGGAACAACTTGTCTACTCAATTACATAACAGAGCTTACATTCAAATCACGCATTCATCAACATCTTTTCAACTCTGAACAGAACTCCTGAGCCCTTCCCAACATTTCTAGTCACTCTCATAACTCATTCATATAATTAAGGCGTTATCGAACAATCTGTAAACTGTAATTAAGTTAACTATAAATTATTTATTAATTGTTAATATTTTATAGTATGAATATATCACTTATACGTACAATTGATTTGCTTTATATAGCTCTATTTAAAATTGTTATTAATTTATTTTGTAATTAATTATTTTTTTTGTATTATCAATAGTTGTACAATACATTGTACATTAAAAAATTGTATCAATCAATCAATCAATCAATCAATCAATCAATCTCTCCCTCTCCCTCTCTCTCTCCTTCTACCTCTCCCTCTCCCTCTCTCTCTCCTTCTCCCTCTCCCTCTCTCTCTCTCGCGCTCTCTCTCTCTCTCTCTTTCTATCTCTCTCTCTCTTAGTGCTAGACATGTTTGTATCCGCTCGTGCTTTCATCTATTTTTCTACAGATAATTTACGTGGAGGAGCTTCACGAGTGGTTTCAGTGTAAGCAGATAAGGCAAGCTATGATTTAAGGGCTCAACTACTAGGTGCAGTGCTTGCAATAAACCATATCATTTAAAATGCTGTGATCCCAGCTGGTTTATTAACAACACTGTGACGGTTCGTTGCTGTGCTATTGACATTCTCCGTCATCTAATTGTCCGTCCACGTCCAATTGAATGTCATAACGAACCTACCAGCGAGGAGATCAATCTTTGTAACGGTATTCCCGAATCACTATTTACATTTTCTGTCAACTCGCGCAAACGTTCGGCGTCCCCACCATCGCCCGTCAGTGCTCAGTGGAGGAAGGTCCCACGTATCGAATCGCGTGTTTACAAACAACGGTCCGTCGATTATTCTGATTCGCATACATCTATGGCCCTGTCTGTAACTGACGCAGCTGTTAATGTAGTCAACGACGAAATCGTCTGCTCTCCAGCGCTGCCTATTAGACTTTTCATCGCACAAGGTGTTGACGACATGCCAATGCAGCCGTCTAATATGGAGGTGGATAAAGACTGCTACAAAGGCGCTCCCCTCGAACTACATTGATGAATATCGTAGCGATAAAGCTAAACTGTTTGAGGATATTAAGTCACTCTCCAATCGTCTTGCAGTTGTCAAGGAAGCCCAGGAAGCCCATGGTACTCAGATTAAACAGCATCCTGCAGAATTGAAAAATTTAAAATCAGACATTAATACCCTATTCGGTCAAAGTCGTGCTTCCGACAACTGTGAGCTAATTGTTACTGGGATCGCGCCAGATGTGACCCTCAGTGATGCAGATGTTATGAAAAGGGTCTTCGAGGTCATCCACCTTTCGCATCTTCACCAGCATCTTGTCGACACCCGGCCTTGGTCATCCGCCTCGTCTTCTACAACAGCATTAGCCACTTTGCGCCCAGCCGACAGAATCGCTCGCAGCTTCGTGTGCAAGTTTATATCTGAAGCGGTTCGTGACACTGTCAGCGTGCGTAACAAAAAGCTTGCCTCCTTCGACTCGTATAAGCTGTTCGGCAGGGGCCCAAACAGCTTCACAACCTGTGGCGAAAATCCTGCGAAGTCGCCGTCAAGCTTCATTACATGAGGCCTTACGTGCACTTGATGCAGATTTATATAAAGCCCTCACGCGATAGTGACCAGATAAGAATTGTAAATGAAGCTGATCTCGCTTCTCTCGCGCCGTTCAATCCACCGCGTAGCTGAAGATTTGCAAACCGGGCCGTGCATACGCCAGCAAGTGGGTCTAAACTCATGGAATATTTAGAAAAAACTAAAATAAGTAATTTAAATTAAAAAATAACCTTAAAAAGATGATTTTAAGCGGTAAAAGCACGTTTTTCAGTTGTTTTAACAATATAAAAATTTGTTGACCATGAAAATGACCTAAAAAAAATCTGAAAAAATTTAAGTACATGTATTTGTGTCTTCTATATACTGAAACTTTTTAGGAATTTTAAGAACATCCTTCTTGAGTTATACGTGAGAATAACCTAAAAAATAGGGTTTTTCGCATTTTTCAAGACGGTGCACCTTTAAAATCGTTAAATAAACTCATGGAATATTTAGAATAAACTAAAGTAAGTAATTTAAAATAAAAAAATTAGATGTATGTATCTTCATTTTTAAATTATAACGATTTTAATTTTTTTCGAATTTTTTTAACCTTCAAGATGACCTTGTAAATGCCCAAAAAATATATATTATTTCAACTATTACGCAGAATTTTTTCAGAATTTTTCCATTGCACATTTTGAAAATAAAAATTATTATGTGAAAATACGACTTTTTTGAGGTTATGTCGGACTGGGAAGGCGTTCGGAAGGCATTGGGGGGGGAACTTATTTTTTTTAGTGTTCAAACAAATCTATGAAGGTTATTTTCCAAAAGCCGAGGGGGGGCATTTTGACTATTATAATGGGAGATACCCTTTCAGGACGATTGGATAATTTTTGCTCTTGTTATAGTGCGACAGCCAAAACGCAAATGTTTTTTCTAAAATAATTTTCTTCTAAAAAACAAATGAAGATAATCTCCTGAAATTTTAACCATATATACTGTAACAGGGTGGACCGTAAGGGGTTAATAGATCGATGCGCGAACAGATGAAGCAACTGCGCACGTAAAGCACACGTCTTAGACGGTGGCACACGTCAGCCGGCCGGAGTGGCAATGCCCGCTCCGGCGCAACTGTAGAGAGACCCGCTATGCCTAGCAATGCAGAACGGGCTTGAGCCGCGCGCCCCTACTGATTTGCGGCGCGCGCACTACTTTCTGCGAAGCCGCGCTGCCAGCACCGCGGCGCGCGTTCAACTTACTGATTCTCTGACGATGCTCGTGCCGCGTACGAACTCCCGTACAACGCCGCTCAGCAAGAACTTACCTGAGTGGCTTGCCTTCTCCCGTCAGCTTTCGAAGTGAATGCCAACTTGCTACAGTACCGCGTACGGTAGAGGGCGGTATTCAGGGAAAACAGAAAATAGGAAAAAAATAGTCGCGTGGGAATGAAATAAACCAATGAGTAATTAAAAGGACTCTGTAATTTATTCTGCTGAAATAACAAGCATATCCGATAAACAGGAGCGCGCAGGCCGAGGCTATTCGCGAACACGATAAGTTACCAGCAGCTTGCCGCTGTCTGGCTACGATATAGACGCACGCAATTTCACGAGAGACGATGAGCCGGTAGCTCGCAACTACCGGCTATAACGAGAATAGACGTGCCGCTCCGACATGCAAGTCCGCGGTGACGGTGAAGCCGTCGCTAGTTCACCTGGATGACAGGTGAACTCTGCACAGGCGCAAATACAAAAAAGGACGCTTTAGTAAGCAGCGGGCTTACTTTGGGGGCTGGCCAGCCATGCGCTATCGCACGCCGCCCGGCGGTCGAATCGGCGTTCTCTTCTTCGCTTTCAAACGGCTGCTTCGCTGGTCGGTTGCCGCCGCTCTTGCACTCCGCTGGTACTGCCGCAGTATCTGCAATCGCAGGGGCAGGTTGGAGGCGTCGCTAGGTCGAACTGTCTTCTTGTACACGTTTGCACTCGCAGAGATAGATATTTGCGCGTGCTCACTCAGCGGTGTCGAGAATCAAGATGGCTCCCTCTTCGCGCGGGAAGAAGAAGCTCTCTCTACGGTGTGAAGTCGCGCGCAAGGACGCCTTGAACGATCAGGCGGTGCGCGAGTTCACACCTTACAGTACTATGCTCGCGGGATTTCGAACGGGATCAATGCACCCGTTACAATACAAATATAGTCTTCGATAAGTTTAATAAGTGGTTAAAATTTTAAGTCGATAAATCAAGTATTCTCTGAGAAAACGCGATTCAAAAATTTTTAAAAAAAAAATTTTTAAACTCAAATATCTTTTTCGTAATGGACCGATTCTTTTGAGCAACGAACGCGATCTGAAGATATATTAAAGCTATATCTGTGCCAAATTTCAGGACGATTGGATTATTTTTGCTTTTGTTATCGTGCGACAACGAAAACGCAAATTTTTTCTATAATAATTTTTTCTAAAAAAGAAATGAAGATAATCTTTTAAATTTCAATCACATATAGAATTCAATTAGTATAATAACTGGTTAAAATTTCATGTTGATAAATAAAATATTTTTTAAGATATTAATTTTTGTAATATAAAAAGTTTTCATTAATACAAATGACATAGTGAAATATTTTAAATTTTAAAAAAGGAAAATATAGGTAAGTGAAATACCTTTCAAGAGAAGTTTATTATTTTATCTAATAATGGTTGTAACATATGAAAAAATCGAAATAACTAAAAATTCTAAATTTTTTAGGTTATAAAACAAAAGAAAATCAATAAAAACTGAAATACATCAGGAAACCTTTATTTTCCCGCGAGGCGAAGAGAATAAGCTTTACCCGACGAAAATCGGTTGATTCGTTTCGGAGATATGAAGAGTTGAAATATAAACACACATACATACATCCACGAAAACAAAAATTATCAAAATCAACTAATATACACATATATCGCCCTAAAACATCTTTTTAAACATTTTTTTTCGAAAATTTTTTCACCGTTACAGAAGCTTCCTCTATGAGGAAGCAAAAGGTGCTAATTCATCGGCCGGTTCGGAAAGGTGCTAGCTCATCCGCAAGTTGAAGATGGTGCTAATTAATCCTCCGGTTAGAAAAGATACTATCTCATCGGCTGGTTAGGAAAAGCGCTAGCTCATAGGCCGGTTAGAAAAAGCGCTAGCTCATCGGGCGGTTAGAGAAGGTGCTAATTCAAAAGCTCATATTTTTTACACCGATTTATGTTGGCACTACGAATGCAATACCATTAATATTTTATTTTACGATGTAGGATACCTAACTACAAATTAAATATGCATCAGAAATAGCATAAAAACGAGATTACAACGTAGTTGTTAGCCTTTCTAAACGTCTCTTAAATGTGCCACTCAAAAATATTGCTTTTTCGAAGGAGTTACGCACGAACCAGACCATGTTTTAAGTGTTCATACGAAGAAAGTTTTTGCAGCACATACATGCCAGGAATCTCTTTTTCTAGGATTTTTAGAATAGAATGAACGTATAAAACTAGAAATTTAAAATATGAAAAGTTCTTTTTCCTATATTAGGCCGAATCCATCTCAAATTAGGTGGTCCGCATATGCCTATGTCACCGATTAGTTTGGGATAAAAGTATTTTTGTTCGTCTCCCAAAAATTATTTGACCCGTATATTTTTATTTTTTTTTGTTGCAACAAAATTTCATGCGTTCAGCAATGCCGCAAAA
>JAYJLV010092868.1:0-12885 GCA_036873485.1 Torymus texanus | reverse complement strand
TATCATTTTTGCTGTTTTATTTAATATAAAGTTCAATATTACTAAACCTATTATTTGTACAACTTGTAACACTTCGTAACTAATTTTAAAAGAATAACGTAATCAAAATTTACAAGTGGAAATTAATATATTATGCATTTTAATGTTAATACACTCACTATAATGGAGTAATTAAATAATTTTTGAGGAAGAATCATTATTATATGTATAATATATGAATTTAAACCCTTATTATTTATTAGTTTTCACTGTCGGTTCTTTTAGATTAATTTCCGATAAATTAATATATATATACGTGACGATGTCGACCGGCGGTGTATTAGTAACACTACAGATACATCTTTTAACAACCAGTTTCGTGAAATTTCATATATGTACAGAAGCAAGGTCGACAATTAACTAAGTTCATTTTTTTGTAATTGGCAATGATAACAGTAAAAATTTCAGTAATTCATATCTAAAAATCTCAGAATTTAAAGAAAAATTCAAAATTTCATTAACATTTGCAAGTGAAAAGTAAAAGTAAAAAATGAAACTTTAACTTATGAAAAATCTTAAAAGTGATCACTTGTAGAGTGAATGGAATTGTCACTTAGTTCAATTTAGAGAATATTTTTAAAATTTAGTATATGCGCATAACTGTACCTATATGAAATATTTCTGTTTAAATCTTTCTCTTTTGATTTCTACTAAATACTTGCTGCTAAGTTTTGAAAATTTTTCACTCTTTTTTTTGAGAAAGCAAGTATTATTTTGCACAACATGTTCTGTAAATATCCGATTTACCAAAGTATTATTTTGCAGTTATTGTGTACTGTAAATAGTTTAGTGAAAAATAAAAAAAAACGATGTTAAAAATTAATAGTCTCTTAATTAATAGTATTTTCTTATCCTCCCAACATAGAGATCGAAAAAGTCATTCATGTATATAGCTAGGGGGAAAAATTTTGGATGTCAGTAAAAGACCAAAAACTAAAAATTCTCCATTCCGTGTTATATCCGGCGCTGTTTCTTTTTGTAAGCAAACAAACCATCCCGATACACAAGATTCAAGATTTTTTACGAGAAAGAGCGGCGGGAGTAGACCAGCGTCACATATATGCCCCGTTATTTTATTACCCAGCGAGTGCACGCGTTTTGCCTGGTGCAGTAGCACCACCACTAAGATATCGCCCTCGAGCAGTGCTGTGGAGTGGACCCTCGGACACGCACACATGCACACACATACATATACGCAGACAAGTGCATACGCCCCCGGTGATCTCGCGGAGAGATATATGTATATACACGCTGCAGGATTCAGGCCATGAGCCAAAGTGTGACATGCGCGCGCGCCTGGATACACATACGGGGCCAACTGTAAATCAACAAAGACTGACGACCCAGTACCAAACGACGAGTGGTTCTAATCAACGTTGTACTCTCTTATGCACGAGAGTATATACGCTCGTCCCAACGTTCAAATGGCCCCAGCTTGGATAGTTACTTGGTGAAGGATAAACTTTTTTTTTTTGCTTCGGTGACAATCGAATGTGTTAGTATGGTGCAGCGGCGATATTGTTCCCAAAATAACTACTTGCCGGAAACCTGTCGTAATAAATTAAATTTGTTCACATTTATATTATTCACATAAATTTTATTTTATGAAATTCTCACTCGAAACATTTTCACTCTCCGATTTCGAACTAGGGCCCTCGTTAGTTACTGGATTTTTGCACGCTTTCAATGTTCGGTAACTTAAACTTGTCGTCTGTACAATAACTTACACACTTAGCTTATAGCATTTATATATTTAGTAGTAATTGATTTCTTAATTTTTTCAATTTCTGAAATGATTATACTCAACTATGCAAATAAAGATATTTTTTATATTGTTACGATATGATAGTGAATGCAATACGATATCACACAATTAATTTAGATAATAAAATTACCATGCTAAAACTGTACTCTTTTGAATATACATATAAAAGTAGCATAACCAATTTTCGTGGAGAATATCAAGAATTATTTTTAATTTCGTTACTTGGTTAATTAAACTCTAATTAATTACTCATCAACTGACTAGTAATTAACTTAGCATTGTTATACTATCAAATCATAATTAGTAGTGATTTATGATTTTCAGAATTCATTCGGCACGAAAGCGTAGGCGCATGTCAAATTTCTGAAATGTTAGATATTTTATTAATGGATAAAATTACATTTTCGATTTCCGATATTATTCCGAAGGACTTGAGATTGTCACATCTAATGATTGTGATTGGTCGATTTGAAATGGACATGTGAAATTTGATTGGCCCACAATAGGGCGCGCGCATCGTGCATAGACACTGTTAGTCCTATATAAAAAAGGGATGGACTTGAGATTGTCACCTCTAATGATTGTGATTGGTCGATTTGAAATGGACATGTAAAAGCTTGCCAAAATTGAATTCAAGATATATATTTTAATACATGTAAACTCAACATGTAGATATGTAATATATAACATGTGTAATCAATGAAAAAATAGTGTTATCGACTCTCATATACTCATGTACATTTGGTCATGACAATGTTGGTTTTTTCAGATTTTAGATGGGATTTTGATTTTATTTCATACCGCTGGCTGGATATTTTATATTTATATTAGTGTTAGCAATAGTAATCTAACTCAGCATAATATTTTAAAAAGTCACTCAATAGTAGATGGGTTAAGAGTATAAAAGGACAGATTGCAGTAAATTTTAGTTGAATCGATGCTGTTGACATAAGATTCTAAATGCACACATGCACTTACTAGATCCTATATTTTCATCATATTATACTGTTAAATAGATCTCAGATTCAGAAAAGTAAGTTTCAAGAGAGAAAAAATGGAGCCTGATGAAAATCTGATGACTGATAACTTTTGAAGTTTCATGGTATGTTTCTTTCAAGGCTTATTTCTGAAAATCTAATATTTTGAATTTCTGCGTTGTTCTTTTTGGAGACTGGATGATGGATTTTGATGGGGTAAAGTGAAAATTACTTGTAAAACACCCACTTATGGTACGAAGCTCCGGATTTTTAAAATTTTTTGATTAAACATACTTTTGTTTTTAAAAAACCATAGAAATTGAAAAAATTAAGGACAAAAAAATAGTTTTTTTTACATAAAAAACATACTTAATGAAAAAGTTTTAAAAATCCAGAATTTCGTACCATAGGTGGGTGTATTACAAGTAGGGTTGCAGATTATGCATTTCTTGCATTCGGAAGTCTAGAAGTGCAAAGTGTTTTCCGACTTAACTGCCTTCAATTCCGAAAGTCCGCCGGGATTTCGGACTTGATAACAGTTAAATTCCAAAAGTCACCGGAATTTTGGACTTGATGTACTTGTGGACTTCAAACATATATAGACGTTGATTATTTATATCAGACGAACAGTTTGAAAAAACAGTTTTATGTAAAATAAATTCAAATAATAATTATTTGTAATAATCATTTGTCATTTATTATATACTTTATAACTTAAATAAAACCAAAAACTGGTGAACAATTTCATTTTTTAAAATGCCACTTCATTATAAGCGCGGATTCTTTAGCAAAAATTTAAAAAATCCTACGTAAACTATCAAAAAATAAAAATTATTCTAGAATGTGAGCTTATAATTTCCAAAATAACTAATTTTTTACTCAAACATCTTTGCATTTCTCGAAAAATATGTGAAAAAAATTTTTTCAGGTTTTGCACTTCTTGCATCCTGAAGTCCAAAAATGCATCAAGTCCGAAATTCCGGTAGACTTTTGGAATTGACTGTCATCAAGTCCGAAATCCCAGCGGACTTCCGGAATTGAGGGCAGTCAAGTCAGAAAGTCCACTGGAATTTCGGACTTGATGAGGAATTTAGTATCTTAGGGAATTAAGTACTCACAACCCTGATTACAAGTAATTTACACTTTAGCCTATCAAAATCCATCAACTAGTCTTCAAAAAAAGTAACGCAGAGATTTTTTTTTAAAAAGGACTGTGTTTTAGGATCAAAAGGATGAAAGGACCTCTACCTTGTCTTACTTTATAAAAAATTAGTTATATTTATAGTATACACAATTTTTTATGAAAAATTTATTTTCTTGCATTTTTTCAGATGATTTTGGCCTCAGAGGTTTATAGGTGTAAGACCGCCTTAAATAATTCTTTAATAGATTGAGCGACTGCCGTTAGAATCCTTATATCGAATCGAATTTAAAATTAGTTGCAGGTAAGTACCAATTATGGCTATCCTATAACTTCCTACAACAATCTCTTGATCTTTTGTTATGAACAATATTTTTTTGACCAATTTCCTAACAATTTTCAACTGGGAGGCCCCGTGATTTGTACGAGAGTACTCGCGTGAGAATTTTTAGTATGGGCGTAGGGAACCTTCCCGCGAATCAGTGCCGTGTTGCGGCCGGGCATCCGGGACTTGCAACTGAACGAACACAAGGGAAACGGGGGGAAGAAGAGACGGCTTCTCTACGATAGTGGATAGTTTAATTATCTCGTCCTCTGTAGCTGTCGACAACGACTGGTACTCTCGATGCCGCTTTGCAAAGAGGGATGAGGGAAGGAGAGTGGGAGGGATGGTGAGGGAGACAGAAAGAGGCAGAGGGAGAGAGAGGTGGGAAAACAGGGCGACCAATTGTCGCCGTAAATTGAATAATTGCCCAAGCTCGGTTACAGGCGAGACTCGAAAATCGTCGATGAGCGTGGCGAGAAGAGGAGGGAGGAGCGAGGGAGAAATGAGCACGACAAGAGCTAGCAGTGCGTTGATTAGACGGATCAGTCAGTGATTTTTGGGGCAACGAATGTTAGTTTTGCATGACGATTATATATTGGATGAGTTTGCGAGTTTTACCATAAATTTCTTCTAAAAGTGCAGGGAGTGAGGTGGGTATTCAGTAAATTTCAGCTGTTAAATTTAGCTGATTCTGCAACTGATTTATGTCAGAGTGATGCAATACTTTTAAATCAGCAATTCGAAATTGATTGAATACGATAAATTCAGCACATTAATTTGAATTTTTAAAGGATCTTTAGTCCAGCCCGTACATCCTCAATACAAAAATCACAAATTATGTTTGAAATCTAGAGCACACTTTTTATGTATAAATATTAAAAGAGTCTGAACAGTTAAATAGAAATGCTTAATGAACTCAGGGTATGAGTATTTTTAATTTTATTAAAAATTAAGGAAATATTTTTACAAATTTATACAAATAATTATTATTTAATTTTAAAAAGTTTTAAAATTTATATAATTATATACGAACTTAACATTAAATTATGGAGAGCAAGATTTTATTTGATTTTTTAGAAGTAGAAGGCATTAGTTTATAGATACAATAGGTTGCAGTTAAGTATGCACTAAAATATGTACGAAGAATAACTAAGGATTTTAGAGATTTATCTGAATATTTTCTTTACTCAACTTTAATATATCATACCATTGCCATGAAATAATATTCTTTACTTGAAGAAAAGTAAATGGTAGCTTGTTTCTTATAATTTCATTTTGCATTGTGGAACTGTTTCTAAAATTTATCTAGGTAGAATAATTGAGTTTGAAAAAAGAGGCTTTATATCAAAATAAATCCAAAAATTTTTATAACTACATCACATTTTTAAAGTATTGGAATTAGTTTTTTCGATTCAGTTCATATTTTCACTTTTAAAAATAATTCCCAAAATAAATGATCTACATCATTAGATATATCCGTAATATTCTATTATTCAAGAGATTTTTAGTCCTGCCAAACCTTTAAGTTATTTAATAAAGAATAAAATCTAATATCCAATTCCAGTAACGTAAATAACTATATATTTTTCGTTGCGTCAGAATTATTTCGTCTGTTAAAAAAAACAACATGTGTGTAAAAAAAATAAAAACAGGTATTCTATGAAGTGCAATCTATTTTTTGACAAGCACACATCATTTTCGGAAAAATTTCGGCGTACAGTATATCGAAATCGTAAAAAAAAACGCCAACACCTTATAGCCTTCATTAACCCATCGCTTGTGAAAATTCGATCAACAAAATCCAAATTTACAATTTCACCCCTCTTTAACGCACCATAAAACACAGGCTCTTATGTAAAATAAAAATCGATCCCCGACGTATAATCCGCTAAAGTAGGGATTTACGCTCGTGCGATCGTAATACCCGTATTGTAAATCATTTATGCAAATTGCATTCCATCCACTCCTCCCTCTCCCGTCCACGCTGCCTGCCATTCCTATCTCGCTTCTTCGTCCATGAAAATGCATAGGTCAAGATTCTGTGAAAAAAAGAAATAATAGAGGACAAAAGGGTAAAATACGAAGAGAGGGAGAGAGAGAGAAAGAGAGACAGGGAGGGGGAGAAAACGCTCACACTCTTAAGCTGGAAGCGCTGGGCAAATTAAGTATGCAATATTCGCCGCGTACATCAAGTCAACGGAGATAACGCGTACGGGTTGATTAAAAAAATACTGCATATGGAGAGCGCAAAATTGGGTAAGACAGGAATTTTTCGGGATTTATGCGCAGCTGTGTTTGTGTTTGATCCTGCATGCAGTTATTTTCCGTCTGTTAGGATTGTACATCAAAATTTTGTAATTTACAGCTATTGGAGATTGTGATTGATTTGTAATTGCATGTTTAGTCCAGTTCATTTCTCGCAATGAAAATATGCAATTTAGAATTTCGAAAAAGATACAATTTATAATTTCAAATTAATGATATTTTAGTTTTATAAGTGCCGCGATATAAATTACATAATGTAATTATCATTTACAAGAATAACCTGAAAAATCATTAGTAGTGTATTTTTAGTTTCTCAAAACAGATATCAATCATCAGAGTATCATATTAATGTCTTTATTTAAGAGTATATTATAAAATTTATCAGGTACTTAATTGAAACGTCAATGAAACAGTACTAATATCAAATAAAACTATTAACATAAAACGGATACGTACAGATTGAACGATCAGACGACACTATCATGCAGTCTGCACAATACCGGACCGTAAACCGGATTTAAAAAAAAGCTCAATCCTCTCAAAAAGCAGCAAGTAAAAAGGAATTGAATTGCACTTCTTTACGTTCCACCTTTCCCGGGTGTACAATCTAGTAACAGTATCATTACAATCGACCAAGGAAACAAAGCCCCATTCCGCTAATCCCAGCTCTCCTTTCCCTGTGCTCTCTCTCTCTCTCTCTCTCGCACTTTCTTTTTTATCTGTTCCACGTACACGCTACGGCTCCCGGAATACTTCCGTTATCGTGAACCCGTAACACAATCCGTAGAACGAGAGGGAGAGTGAGAGACAGAGCAAGAGAGAGAGAGAGAGAGAGAGAGAGAGAGAGAGAGAGGGAGAGAGAAAGGGAGAAATTAAAATCCGTACGTGACCCTACATCGATTCGTGACCGGCGACCCGCGCGGGGTATCACTAGCGGATACTGCGCGACCATTTCCCAGCGGCGACGATCATCGATCACGCGGACGATTCAACATTCGACGCTCATCCGCTACGTTCCTTGGGAGTTTCGCGCCCACTTTTGTGTGCGCGCACTTAAAGTTTTCTCTATCCCACGAGGAGAAGGAGGAGAGTTTTAGTGCTATAGGACGCGCTGCTAATGCGTGACGATTTTGTGTATGTTTACACATTGGAGTGATTTTTTTCAGTTTATCGGGAAAAATTTTGAAACTGACTTTTGACTCTGGGAGAAACAAAAGTGGGAGTGAATTGAGCTTTGGGGGAAAGACTGAGAATAATAAATCTAGAGCAGCTGTGTTTGTTTTGGTCAGCAACTTTCTGAATGCTATTCACATAAATTTATATGCTTACAATGTCTTAAGCACTTATTTGTATAAAATCTAAGCAATATTCATAAATACATTTTTTATTTTATTACGTTTATCTTATATTGTAATTGTATGTATCGTAATTTAAAGACAAAATTCAATAAAACTAATTTTTAAAACAAGATGACAATGTACATATTTTAGGGGAATCATGTGATAACCTTTATTATATTTATTTACTCACAATATCTACAACCTTAACCTGCATTTTCAATAGCGATGCACTGGTTAATAAACATTTGTATTAGCGTTCGTTTTAGAAAAATACTTGTGTGGAAACATTTGTCATTGAAAATCAGAAATATATAAAAATTGTGGTCTCGATTTTTTATTTATAACATTTTTGTTGTTTTACATAACAGTCATTCCCGTTTCTACCATCCGATTTAATTTAGCATGTTGCACTTTCGAACCAAGAGAGTGCGATTACAATTTTTTTATACAATATGTACAAATATGTACGTATAGATATGTGTTAAATCTGTATCATAATAACTTCGAGAGCTTACTGGTATTCCAGTACGTAATAATATCTATCACTATACAATATTTATTTAGTCTTCTGGTTTGGATTTACAAAAACAGTATATAAATCATACATGGTACGAATATTTTATTGATGTCATTGACTAACAAAAATGTTTTTCTAGATAAGAAAGAAAATATCATGGTTCTTGTTTTTCATATGAAACTGAAATCAAATTGTTATTTTATAATAAATATTTTCCACCGTATATATGATACTCCACAAATATTCAAATTTAATTTAAATGAAAGTGTTATTATAAAACTTTTCAATTAATAATAATTACTTCGATATTTCTGCTTCTCGTCTCCCAACGCACTGTATCACTTGTTTCAGGGGTTTAGAGCAAAGCAGTTACAATAAATGAAAGTATTTATTATTTTATGTTATATGTGCATCGTATTAGTACAACGCGATGAAGTAGATCGGTTTGCATGTTCTAATATGAAGACGACGCAAAGAAAGACGTGCGAAAGTATCGACAACTCAGAGGATGAGCACCAATTTGCGGCAACGGAATGTTCGGAATTTTGACTCTAATAAGTGCTATTAAAATAATTTAGATTTTGTAAGTGTACAAAGAAACGTTGCGTAATGTAGCTGAGGTGAATCTATCATAATTTATAACGTGTAGATTTCATGTAAATTACTATTGTGAATAGAAAACCGCTTCTAACTGCCTTAGCAGAATGATATCCCAAAGAGAATAATGAAATTACATCAAATAACTTATTTAATGTATATTTTAATATAAAATTTTATTCTTTCTTCATATTTGATAGATACGAAATTTTAAGATTTTTCAGAAAATGGGCCTACTTTCGATATAAATTATTTTCGATTTTTTCATATTTTTCCTTATTTTTTTTAATCGATATTATTCTATAGGGCCGAAAAGATACGGATAAATAGGAAATTCCAAGACCTTTCAGAGAATGGACCTACTATAGACATATATCGAAACTTAGCTGTGTGAGGATGAATGACTAGAAGACCAGAAATTTTGTATGTTTATTTACATAAACCCATGTATACTCGACCACACATTTACGCACTGAAAACTGCAGCTGTCCCTAAGATCTATTGTGATCTCACTGAGATGTTGGATAGCTCTACTGAATGATACTCTAAGTCTGGGCATTTTATCTGTGCGTTAGCTTACGCCTTTTCACCGGTGTAACCACCTTCTTGGACTCGTACCTGGCCAAGGAAGTTCTCCCATGTAACAAACTGCTCATCGATAGAAACACCATCATTGGGAACGAAGAAAGCTGCCAAAAGCGGCGGGCCATTCTTTCCATAGTCTGATAGAGGAATGTGTACGTATAAGCACTCCTTTCAAGTTGCCAATTAACATCAGTGGATAACGGACGGGACCGTTCTTCTTATAGGGAGAGTCTATACAAACTGTTGCAAGGTAAGAATCGAAGCCCTTCCAACCAGAGCTAGCAGAGGAAGACACGGAGATAGGAGCTGTTATGCGGATGAAGTTATGGGAATAACTTGTGCGAATTGCTCGTCATAACTCCATCCTCATCTATATTGTAAAAACTGTAGCCGCGAAAGTTTTATGGTGTACAGCGACCTACATATGATCACTAGCGAAAGATTGCGCAAGTCTGATATCGCTTCCCTAATGAGGACTCTAGAGATAATGGTTGATGTCCAAGTTGCCGGCGAACAGTCCGGTCTCGATGAAACTGAAGCTAGCCGCTTCGGTGGAGCCGCTTCCAGGGCCGAATAGGGTTCCCGGGGCCCCGGCCTTAAAATTTTTCCAATTACACTAAAAAAGGGTTTAGACTACTTTATACAGATCCAAAAACTGTTGAAGTGAAGTATACCTATATTACACAGTTCACAAAGTTAGACAGTAAGCAATTTTCCTACGCTTTTCCAACGCCTCGCTTCGAGTCCATTCAAAGATTTACTACCTATAATTTTTTTAATGCGTGTGCTGACTGAAAACCAAGTGTAATTTATTAGGGAGCACTTTTACTACAAGTAAAAATTTATCCCTATGACTGAAAAGCCCACCAGGGCACGCGGCTCACGATTTTCCGCCGTTTTTCTAGCGCTTTGCTACGAGCCGCACCCTTCAAACATTTACTGCAATTTTTTCACTACGTGTGTCGACTTGAAACTAAGCCTACTTTATTAGGGATGGCTTTTACTACCGTGAGAAATATTTTCTGATGATTGAAAAGCTCGCCAGGGCAAATGGCTGATGATTTTCTGCCGTTTTTCCAGTGCTTTGCTACAATTCGCACCATTCAAACATTTACTGCAATTTTTTGACTGCGTGTGCCGACTCGAAACCAAGTGTAGCTTTTAAGGGACGATTGTTACTACACGTACTTATTTATCCCGATGACTAAAAAGCCTGCCAGGGCCTGGTTTCAAGTCGGCTTACACAGTCAAAATATTGCAGTAAATATTTGAAGGGTGCGGCTCGTAGCAAAGCGTAGAAAACGGCGGAAACTCATGAGCCGCGTGCCCTGGCGGGCTTTTCTTTATATAAAGTAGTCTAAGCCCTTTTTTAGTGAAATTGTAAATATTTTAAGGCCGGTGCCCCGGGCACCCTATTTGGCCCTGGAAGCGGCTCCTCCGAAGCGGCTAGCTTCAGCTTCATCGATCTCAGACTCTTGAAGTACAGAAGTACACTGGCAACCCCAACAACCAAAGGGCCATTGAAGATCTAAGAGCGAGGAATATTCTTCATCTCCTATAACAATCTGATCCTATACGGTGTTTAGTGCAAGAAATCTGCAGACAATGTCCTCAGGCTGGACAGCATGAATCGCCGAACCAAGCTGCCACCGCTATATATGAGTTCTCATAGAACACAGCCATTAACAGAAGCACCGCAGTGATGAACTGAAACTTTGTCTAGACTTCCATACCTCCTAATGCTGCATGCTTATCATTAATACAATATAAATCAACGTTTTATTAACTATATAAACATGCACGCGCACACAAAAGTTCTCATACAAATAACTTGGTATAATAATACTAAAATTCAGCAAGCTCTTTAAATTTACCTGAATCACATTAGGATATTAAAATTATCAATCTGTAATCGGTGATAAACTTTTAAACAGAGGTAAGAAACAACAGCAGGTGGGTGTCATACGTCTGATAACGAACCGATTTTTGTATAAAACATTATTAGTCTTTGGATTATACAGATTCAACTATTTAGCATGAAACTTCGATTAAATCAGTTTCATTCAACCTAGAGTTCTCGAATGAAAAGCACCATTCTAATGTTCTATACGTTGACACCCATCACTCATCGATTGGCAAACTCAGTCCGCGTTTCTCTCTCCCGCTTTCTCGTTTGATATACTAAAAGCCCTTGCGGCGATTTGTATTTTTGACTCTCTCCATTGTCAGGAGTTGAATTTCCGAAAATTGAAAACAAGCCAGGCGCCGTTGCCCTGCGCTTGGAACGTCACGCGAAATGCCCTCTTCCCGTTGAAATTCACCTTCGGCGCTTATCGGCCGGAGGTGAATTTCAGCCATTCGCGCCTCCGTCGCCGTCGTCGCCGATCGTTTCGTCGCTGGAATTTCGCAGGTTCATAGAACGGGGCCAATCTGCTCGGAAGCCAGGGGGCGGGTAGCGACGGGGGGCACGCTGTAGTAGTTCGCCAGCAGCGCATGTACAGTACTAAAGCAATCGCGCATACCGGATACGGTGAACAGCTAGCCCTTCGGTGTGTTGTTCACTTCGGGATAGCACGCGCTGCCGCGTGGATGATAATTAGCGCATTTTGCAGCCGCATGGCGCGCGTTAGCTTACCTTTAGCTATTACTGCTATACTGGCGGAGTGGCGCGCTTGACTGGTTGGAGCTCTCCCTCTCTCTATATATTACGCGTTGGCTAGTTGGTTTGCCGGTGCTGGGTATTTGCAAAAAATATGGAGTGACAACACATTGTTCACAGTCAGATCTATACTTGATTCACTTCGTTCATGCGCATGATATGGCGCGCTGTTCGTAAAGCTTCACGTTCGAATGGTCATGGCAAGATTGGTTGAGGTCGATTAGTAGAATAAAATATCCCGTAGTGAAATTACAACTGCTTAAGATAATATTAAGAATATATTAAATCTAATTGTCATGGATGAAAAAAAAAATAAATAAAACGAGGTAAAATCATTCTATGAAAGGATACAAAAGCTTTGTTTCCTTATAATTATTATTTAGGGGACAATGCCTTCTCTAAAAAACAAATTTTAAATAATAAAATAAAATAATTAACTACACAAATTTCTTGAAAGAATAGTAACGATTTGAAGAAGAAAAATTAACCACATAAATAGTCATTTCAAATGTATATCCTCATTACATTGGTTCAAATTCTTGCAACAATTTATTTTTTCTGTGAAATTAAAATTTTATCGACACATATCTGTAAAATCGTCCCGGTAAAAAAAGTTTAACTAAAAAAAATAGCTGTAAGTAATAGGTGAAAAATATAACTGTATTGCATGGATTT
>JAYJLV010092858.1:0-12887 GCA_036873485.1 Torymus texanus | reverse complement strand
GTTATATATATATATATATATATATATATATAGGTATATATGCGTATAGTGCACGTGGACGCACGCCTGTATGTATATATACACGTGCAGTATATATGCAACATGCTCACAGAGCGAACTTGGAGCTCGAAGCGCGCGTATGTACACGAGCTTTCCAGCACAAAGAACGCTTGCGTGGAATTATCCGGCGCGTTTAATTGGACAATGCGCGGGATTATGGCCGCGGTGTGTGTGTGTGTGTATATACGCGCGCATCATCGTGTTGTAATTAACGAGTCGCCCTTCTTGCTACGCCGAGAGTATAATGTATAAGCTTGTATATTATGGAGAGGATCGTGAGGAGATAAGCCATGGCATATGCGCAGACGCCCGCGTTTGTTTATCGCGACGTGCGAAACGCAAATGGAGCGTGACGTTGTGCGGGTGCTCTGGACTCGTTTTACTTTCCGCGATGACGATGATCATGATGATGGCTTAATTACATTTGTCAGTGAAACACGAGGCTCTGTTTCAGCCGCAAAATCGTGGAAATTTCCATGTTTTAAAGCCGCAAAAGCTCCGATTAGTTACATTACAATAGAGAGTATACGTAAAGCTCAATGGTAGAGGTTGGAATGTAAATACAATATATATATATATATAATAGAGGTAATAGAATGCATTCAATTGAAAACTTTCAATTATAGATAATCACAACAATTAAATTAGATGTATCATTGAAAATATTCGTTTAAATGCTGCGGATTTTGTGGATCCATTTAACGTAAATAAACTACATTTAATCCGTATAGAAAAGCAATTATTCTCGAAAATTTATACTTAGGCATGTTCAAAAGGTTAAGCAGTAGAATTAGGTACTGGTACTTTTTATAAAAAAAATTGTCTGTGGTTTTAAAAATAATAAAGCAAATTAATTCCATAAAATTAAAATAACAATAGCTTTCCATCCACAATTTGATGGTTCTCTCAAAATAAGACATCACTCATTATGAGAATATTTAAGGGATTTTTAAACACAAAACGGAATATAATAAACGTTTAGATTACGCAGCTATATTCAAAAGCATTTTATAAGAAAAATGACTAGGAAAATGTTAATTTAGCTATAAAAACGTCAAGGTGGTAAAAAAGCAGGTATTAAGAAGACCTAAAGTTATTGGTTGTAAGATTAATGCAAAGTTATTAACATAAATCAATTGATTGAACCAAAGAAGACTAATATTTTTTCTAACAGGAATTCGGAATGATGTAATCATTCAAATATGAATTAGCTGAGCAAACTTTTGTTATAACTAGAAATATCATAACAAAAATATTTGAACTTACATTTTTAATTTATTGTAAAATAATATACTCAGAAAGAAGATGCCATTATGCTTATATTATTAATTTGATAGTTTACTCTGGACCGTTTAGCTATTTTCTTAAGATAAGCACAGTTTATTTGAAACTATATTTGATACAAACCCTGATAAAATTTTTAAGTAACATTGGCGGGAGTTCGTTGTAAAAATAAACTATTTACTGTAAATAAATCTACATTTTTACAGTGGCTCAGTATTGAAGAAAGATTAGAAATCAATTAATTTAATGTAATTAATAAGACTAAAATAAAAATTAAACATAATCATTCATCAGGCATCTACGAAACTAAAACAGGAAAAAACATTTCGTGATATTGCGTTATCTGTTTTCGCGAACTTTACACTGATGGTCGGAAGTGATTTTTTGTGTACTTATGACTTATATTAATGATGGTAATACAATGTTGTATCAAATAAGAACGTAATCGTGACTGTTATAATAATTCGTTAATCAAGCCACGGTCACGCCCTTTAATACAGACACACACATACAGACTTTGAAATTTTATTAATAAAAAAGGTTTATCAGTCCACGAATAAATTAATATATTGTCATTGATAATCGTTTTTACATATATATGATTTTATTAATACGCGTATCAATATGTTTGTATCAGAAGTATAGATAAGTACGTAATATACACATAAGTTTAACTTAACGAGTTCTTAACCAGTTTATTCCTGGGCTTTAGAGCATAGCTCATTTGCGACTAACGAATGTAGCTACAGGTTGAAAGCATAGGCAGCTACGAGCTATAGTTAATTTGCTTCCAGCGAATTGTTAGTATATAACTGTAGAATAAAATTTAATGAAAAGAAAATATTAAACACTTCTAATAAAAGTCATCTTATAAAGTTAATCATATTAACTGAAATTTTACATTTTCTCGATAAGAGTTGTACCTTATGTGGTAATTGCACTCTTTACTTTGTATATATTTCCTTCATCATAGAGGAAACTTTGTAACGGAGAAACAATTTTCCAGACAAAAAATGTTCAAAAAGATGTTTTAAGGCGACGTATGTCGGTATTTGTTGATTTCGAGAAATTTTTTTCGTGGATGTGTGTGTGTGTGTGTGTGTGTGTATGTAAACTCTTTATATCCCGAAAATGAATCGACCGATTTTCGTAGGACAGAGCCTATTCTCTTCGTCCCGCGAAAAAATCTCGGTACCCTGATGAATTTGAGTTTTTATTGCTTTTTTTTATAACCAAAAAAAGATTTTGAATTTTTAGTTTTTTTGATTTTCTTATATCTTAAACCATTATTACGTAATATAATGAACTTTTCTTGATAGGTATTTAAATAACCTTCATTTTCCTTTTTAATATTTAAATTATCTTCAAGTCTTAAATTTTGAATATTGACATTAAAGTTTTTTATATTGATGTTGAAAAATTACAAACCGAAATAATTTTTCAATTTAATTTATTTATTAAAATAAAAATTGTTCCAACAGTTCTACAAGTAGTAAAATCTTTTTTTCGCGTAAAAACTGTACGAATTGTAGTGTTAAAAAACATTTTTCTCTCAGGAAATTTTTCCGCTTGACTATTCTACTCGACGAAATGGCGCTATTTCCGTGTAGGGTAGAACGGAGCGAAATTGAACACAGCGTCAAATTAAACTTGAATATACTGAATATTTTAAAGCCGAAACGAAGTTAAATTTTTAATTAACTCTCCCTTCTTAACAAATTATACTACCGTAGGTTGTAATTCTGCAGGAAAGTTTAAACTTGACGGGGAATAAAGCATTTCATTTTCTGTATATTAAATGTTTCACAAATGTATTGTTTAAAGCTTCGAATATTTTGTTATTTCACATTTAATATACGATAAAAGTGTTGTCCTGAAATGGAAGTTACTGAATGGATTAAATTAATTTCCACGTAGAAACAGAAGTGACTACTTTTCCATCCATTTTCATTTATTACAATCTTTAATTCCTTTCGCTCGTGAATGCAAATTAATCTGATAAGTCAGCAAATGAAAAAATTCAATTGTTAAAGTTATACATTGACTTTATTTCATACTATACATATTAACTATATTAGCGAATTGAATAAAATGATAAACGTCCTTTTCAATGTCTCTGAATCGAGCAAAGCAAGCACCGAGTTAAAGTAAAAGTGGCTGCGTTTTCGCCACGACACTCCTCGTCGTCCGCACCCGATATATAAGATACAACGACGAGCCTCGGGCACTATCGGATTCAGCAATATACCCGTACAAGACCGTCGTATATCCAGCGGCGGGTCCAATCCATCTGACGGCGCAGCCGCGCGCGTCAACCCCGCATAGCCCATCATCCGTATATCTGCGCGCGTGCCTGCGGGAGAGCCGATAGCGCGCTCCGTGTGTGCCTGGCAATAATGTACACGAATATACACGCAAGTCGAGCGAGCTTGAGAGCGTTTCCATGTGCGTCGGCGCAGCAGCGGCGGCGGCGTCACGTGCGCGAGCAGGCATCAGCGGCGGTCGCTGAGAGGCAGGCAGCTTCTCGCTCGGATTTTCCGAGACTCCGCTGTAGTCACCCTTCCACTCGCGTGCGCGCCAACTAATCACGCCGGACGCGCATGTGTCTATAGATATATATATATACGTACACGTATACGACTGCCTTTCCCCGTGGCATTGAGCAAGGATCTCGAGAGGGGATTGCGAGGGTGAATTGCTACAGTGTGTGTTGTTCGTTCTTTTCAAGGCTTTCCGTAGATATATTCACTTATATGGTAGTTTCTTAGTGTTGCTGTGTGTGCCTCTGTGTTGTTTCTCTATAGATATACGTAAGTTTAGTAGACGTGTGTTTTTAGCTTTTTTTTCATACTTGGTATTCGAAAATTTATATGTCAATCGATTTATATAAAAGTTTCGACTTTTAACAATGTTGTTCCAAAATTTCGTTTCGATTATTATTAAAATGAAAACTTTTTTGCAGCAATCATAATAGCTGTCGTGATAGTGATTCTTTTCGTTATAGAAAACTGAATCATTGTAAACAAGGTACTAGAAAAATATAGCGCTTGATAAAGCAATTTTAAATCATATCATGCGAAGAGTCGCTATTGGAACATATTTTTCAGAAAATTTTTCATTTTATGAAGCTACAATACTCATTTCATTATTATTTAATATAGTTATAATTAGAAGTTTATTAAGGTTTCTTTTTGCGAGCGCTAGTAACACTAATCTCAATGAATAATAAATGAGGATTAACATTGAAAAGAAATTATTGCTTCCTTCTAAAGAAAACTTTGTGATATCAGAGATAAAAAAGCACGAGAAAACGTGTTAGAAATATTCTTGTGAATTCTGCAATTAAAATATACCATTTTTATAGAAAACCTGTGTATCAGCGCGTGTATGTACGTATGCGTTCCTGTGTGTATGTATACTAATTTAATAGTACCGATAACTTTTTGAGAATCGGTTACATCTTAAAAACTCAAAATATATCGCATCATCTATAATTTGCTAAGTTTTATGACTTTTTTGTTGCACAGAAATATTGATTAACAATTTTTCACAATCTTTGTGGTTAAATTTTTCATGTAGTTTTATTGACTGTTAGTTCTCTGAAATAGTTTTATACATTAGCTTAATATTTAGTGTACCACGCAGAAAAAATATGTGTAGAATTTCATGAAAATTTAATAATTAATTTTTGGAATATTCATTTCATTTAAAATATTCTTCACATGCAGTTTAACCTTCAGACTGCTGGAAAGCCTAAATATAGGCTGTATGTGCGATCGGAACTATGCATTGCGTTATAAGCGAGATATAAACATAATATTTAGAGATTTCAAAAAAGATTAAAGCTTATTTAATTCTGGTTGTCCAAAGGTTAAAGAATAAAAGTAATAATCATAATATGAATTTCAATTCTTGTAATACCAATCGTGTATAAGGTAAAATATTGATCTTGATCTTCTGAAAAAATATGGAAATAATTTATTTCAATACTGATACCACAAAGGAATGCAGAACAAATAAGTTCCGTACTGAATTAAATAGACTTCATGAGAGTACGTATTATGATCTATTACGTCAGAAAATTAAACATTGCCTCGATAACCCGAATAAAATAATCAGCAGAATAATGAATTGGTGGATCGCAACACAATGAAGCATAACATTCAGTTTGAGGAAATAAAGAGTGAACGAATTGGCAGCGAGTTTTTTTTCTCCTTTATGAAATATCCTTCTTTCAAACTAATCTATCTTTCTTTTCTCCATGGAAGGGCAAAAGAATGAAGAATAATCCAGGCTTAAGTTTAATGGATAATGTTCGCTGAAACGTAATAACTTTCGTCAATCAAAGCTTATTAATAAAGAACAAAAGAGAACTTTTAATCTTGAAAATCTTGTTTGTTTTACGGTTGTTTTTTCAAAACTATATTACTTTTCTTTCTGAAACTAGATAATTAAGAACAACTTGAAACGGGCATTTCTTGTTTTATATTTCTGATTAATTAAACCATAATGCCTTTTACGACTATAATTATAAAAGTTCAGTTAGTAATCAAAAGATAACGTGAACTAACAAGGGAAGAGCAAACCCTTCGGAAAACGGATTTCAACGTGGCCTTAAAAGTCAATTTCTGGTATCTCAAAATGACGTCTAATGCTCACAATTCCATAAAGTAGGCTCTTTTTCTTGAGATACAGACAACCGAAATCATAAATATGCTCCATTTCGTTAAAAAATTATATCTCTTTTATTGAATGTTATTTAGTAAGTATTTATGATACGTAAACGAGTAAATAAATGATAAAAATATAAAGAGGAAAAGCTAAAATTCAAGTTTTGTTTTATTAAAAAATATGAATTTCTCGAGAAATTACGAGCAGTCGAAGATAGCGTAAGAAAAAAGAATTACGTCCTTTGTAAATGATTAATGGGTCGTATTTTTAGCTATTTTCTTAGGTCTTTTCTTACGCAAAAGTGATCGCCAACAGAAGTAACATCATTTCTTAACAAAATAGATCATATTTAAGATTGGATTGCCAATATCTTAAGAAAAAAGGCCGGTTTGATGGAATTGTAAGTTCTGTGCTTCATTTTTAAATTCCAGGAATCGATTGTTAAAGGCCCGTTGAAATTCTTTTCCCGGAGGGTGTGCACTTCCCTTGTTAGTTCACGTTATCTTTTGATTAACTAACTCTACTTTTAAAATTATACTCATAAAAGTCGTTAAAGATTTAATTCATCAAAAATAGAGGATAAGAGCTGTCTGTTTTTAGTTGTTTTTAATTATCTAGATTTATGTAGAGAAGTAATATATAAAATAAAGAGTATATAACAATTTATCTCGTTCATTGAAAAAGGAGAGAAGAGAGAGAGAGAGACAGAGATAATGAGGGAGGGCGAAAAAAAGAGATTAATGATCGATATTTGACTGATACGGACATTGCCAGTTATTGGCTTTATATAAGCTACAGATTTATATCCATATTTGGACTACCCACATATTTAAATTGTGTCATACTATTAATAATAACGTAATTTTTATAAAAATATTGTTATCCTAAGAATAATCTGTTAATTATTTCCCTTTTACTAGTTTCTGTGTCTTATTATTTAAAACAGCTTAATACATGTAGATATTAATTTGATAACCTTATTTTGTTAACATTATAGCAATAATAGATATATGCATGCATGCTTTTAACTATGTATTCACATGTTAAAGTATACTATCGATTTTATTAAATGATAAATTACAATTACAAATAATCACGATATTAAATAATTTTCATTTTAATTAAAAAACAAACTATTACCTATTTTTATTATCTCGAGCTAATTTTTTTTAAATATATAAGACGTATATCCTATACTCATGTTTAAAAACTGTACATTATAAATGTCGTAAAGTTATTAGAACGTTTTCAAAATTAAATTCTTCGGGGTTAAAAATCAGCAATTCAGGTTAGTGGCATCGTTCACAAATTGGATTTAAAAAAAGGTTTAAGAGTAACGGATTATATTGCAATTGAATATAATTGAATATGACGCATAATACTTCGAGTTTAATAAATTCTAAAATACTTGACTACAATTTGAAACAGAACAAGAAAATAGAACAAATTTTGTCTCTAATATAAACATTTTAAAGATTACCGAAAAATTTTGACAATTTGTATTGCAACTTTTACAAAATATTGATATAGTAATATTATTCTTTAAAACTTCTAAGCTAACCTATCTTGTACATTTTCATTTATCTCCTCAGTCTTTTATACCTCTTTGACTCCGTCAAACTCTCCACGACTTTTGTAGTCCCAAAACAATGTTCCCCCATACGGTAGAGCGAGCGTAAATACGAGACAAAATAATCGTGAACTATCGCAGGCGCGGGTTTGTACGCAATAAGTATAGAAGAAATACATATATATATATATATATATATATAACATACAGAGCGCTTAGCCTGCGTAACCTCGAGATAAGCCATCGTATATATACACTATTAGCTCGAAGATCG
Organism: Torymus texanus; assembly: GCA_036873485.1. Taxonomy (NCBI): domain Eukaryota; kingdom Metazoa; phylum Arthropoda; class Insecta; order Hymenoptera; family Torymidae; genus Torymus; species Torymus texanus. The sequence continues at coordinate 5,028 of JAYJLV010092858.1, read as the reverse complement.
GCTTGAAAGGGAAGTGAACGAGAGAAGGAGCAAGCATGTGCGCAAGAGAGGCCGAAAATCGGAGATATTTTTAGACGAGACTGAAATATATATATATATATGTGCTGCAGCGTAACGCGAGCGGCCAGAGTTACCCGCGAAGTGCAGTTTTCACCGGCGCGCGATTAATTGTGCTGGAGGCCACGTGAATGACGGAAAAACGAAGCGAGAGGCAATGCGGCCCGCAGGTTATACACGCGCGCCTGAATGTATTTCCGAAGTTCCAATACGTAGTTACAAACTTGTAGAAGCTTTCGTGCGCTTGAGCTCGATGGCGGAATGTTGAACCAAGTCATTCAGTTTGGAATCCCAAAATATGCTAGATATTGAAAAGCATCGAAACATACGCTATAGTATTTATTTTTACATTTTTTACCACATCATTTATAATAAATTAAATTTAGAATATGTTCGTTTTTAAACATGGCAATGTTACTTTAAGAAGCTATAAATAAGCCTATCATGGCGAATGGGTTCCGTTGTGTTACACATACAAAGATAACACTTTAGATCAAAGAGATACATTGATTTACTGAAAATAATAAAAGTACAATTTTCTAAAAAATATTTTAACTTAACTTTAGTAACTATTGGGATAAAGATTTTTATTTAAAATAAAAAAATAAAAAATTCTAGAATTTGAAAAAAATAGTACCGATATAGCTATTACGTATTAATTATTGCGTTATACATAAAACTGTACATTTCGAAAATATGTTCTATTTAAAAAATATAAAAATATATGGTAATGAAAATTTTTATCATACAAATTATGTTGAAATTTATAATCTATTAAAGATGGCTTTTGCTAAAAATGCTAATTATGAAACTCTCGTATGACTAAAATTATTATATTTTTTAGATTTTGTCATTATAATATTTAGACCAATTATAGTAATGCCATATTTTCCCATCATTTATTGAAGAAACACCTATGTAGAACTAATGTATCTAAATTCAACCATCATCCTAATACTAATATAAATAAATTCGTCTAGTCTGTTGTACAAAAAGCCACGCATTAAAATCAATTTGATTTCCCGCATTAGATGCATTAAACTGTATAATATATCTGGGGTTAGAATATTTTTTTTTTTAAATAGCACTATAATAAAATTATAATTTTTACTGTACGCATAAAGTATACGTAAAACCGTTCTAATTGTCTAGGCGTTAATTTATTCTTTACCCCGTAGACAAAGTAAACCATATAGAAGTATTTTTTGATGAAAAATAAGTTGGTTGTTTAAGAATATGGCACGCGCACGCACACATACACATATCTATGCATAATTAAAACAAAGTTTATTCTCTTCTTAACACATTCTTTATAGTAAAATTTAACTCACATTGTTAACCAACGTTACTTTATTACCTAATATAGTATCTTGTATAGTATTTGACATTCATATTATAAATTCAACTAAGAAATATTATTATTTTTACCAACCTTAGGATAGCTTAAATGAGATCTCCGCGAGAGGTAGTTCGTTATCGCAACACAGAAAGCCGCTGTTTGCTTTACCAAAATTGTGTGAAACGCGGCCACTGTGTCAAACTCTATTTCATGCGCAAAGACTAATTGATTTCAAGCTTATGTAATCCTACAGTAACAGAAGCCTCTATATACTTTTTATTAAAACTTAAATAAATAAATTGTTTGTTTAATACACTAATTATTAGAGTACTACGTTGAAAAATAATATTAGGTTAAATTTGATGAAACATATTTCTAAATTCGTGATAATATGAAATGTATAAAAAATATATAAAGAAATTCATTCTTTTATTATATGTCAATAGGATTAATTTTATACTATTACCAAACATCGCTTTGATTTACACATACCCGCACATATATATACACGTATAAAACACCAATTTTGAGAACAGTGGCACATAAAGCTGTGGTAATAGTAATATCTAATAGCTTATCAATATATAATATATAATAAATATAAATTGTAGATTTAGAATTAAAGTTGATAACATCTGGAATATATATCTTCAATTTTACAATATTAATTTTACAATATTATATTAAAATTTTTTATTTGTAGATGATGAGATACAAGCAGGCGGAGTTTGAGGACGACAACCAGAGCAGCATCGGCTCAATCACATTGAATAGCGATGGAATTAGCGCGTCTGCAACTCACATACGATACCACACGGTTAGAGCACCATTTCAGTATTGCTCAAAAACGCAAATAACCCTAGACAGCTGGATATCAATGAAACTATCTGGAAACGCGTTGCGCATTTAATGTTGTACAACTCAAACATTACATTTTATAATTTCCGAGTTGAACTCGTTTTAGAATATATAATTTTCTAATACTTGTATTTATTTATTTAGTTTTTTCCAAATTATTAAGATAAGATTTATCTTTAATTATTAAGAAATAGTTAGTACTACTACTACTACTACTTACACAATTAAAGATACACGTAGCTTTTATTAAAAATTTATATTTAAATTATTTATCGATTTTGTTATATAATTCAATCGTCTATTCGTTTTATTTCTATTTAAAGTGTTAAATTCAAGCCATTTTAGAAAAATGTCTGCTATCAGTTAATAATAACGCTAAATTTTTTAAATATATGGTTTAATTCTAGGGCACATCGTTTTGGCGACCAAGAAGTTCACGAGAAATATTTCTCTATGTGTCAAATTTTGTCTTGCTGTTTTTCTTAATCTTATTTTTCGCCGGAATCAATAACATACACCGTGACAAGGTTCTTCACATTGCTTCCCATAATGAAGGTAATTTATGAATGACTGTATATGGGAAAAGAGAAAAATATGTATATGGAAAACTTTTATCTTTTCAATGTACACAGAATCATCTATCGACTGAAAAAGTTTTCACAACACAGTTTTTCATCTTAACTTTATTTTTTTTTAAATTCTCAAAAGTATCTTTATACACATAAACTTGCAAAACAAAATAAAACTAGAAACAAACTTTTATTTGCTTAGCCCTGCAAATGTTGTACTTATTTATACTTGATCATAAAATATATAAAATACACTACAATGAATAGTAACAGTTTAAATCTGTAAATTATACAATGTTCGTGCATTTTATAGTAAAATTTAAATTAACTTTTCATTATTTCAAAAAAAGGAAATAAAAGCATTTACATACTAAATAGGAGCGAATCTTTTAATTAACTGTAATCATTCCTAGTTGGAATGAATAAAATACATATTTTTTTACAAAACCTACGAGACGTACTGAAAAGTAATTTTTACTGGTGTGTAGAGTAAACTTTGTAGTAATGAAAAAAGAAACTTGTGAGAAAACGTATTGAAAATGAAAAGTTGTATTACTGAAAAAGTTATCAACTGCTTTCTGTTTATAAAAGTTACCTATGAAAATGCCAAAAAATTAATTTGCTTATTTTATCATAAAATTACCTATGAAAAGGAAAAGAGGATTAAAATTCATTTTTGCAAAATCAAAGAATTTTTTATTTTAAACTCTGATTTAAAATTATATATGATACGATTCCATAATAGAGAATTCCAAATATAATTTTAAAAATGATGTAAATTAATATATTTACTTTCAATATCAAAATTTGTCATCATTGAAAAATATTTGCAAATGTATATAAATGTTAAAGAAAATATTTAAAATTTTGTAACCCAATAAAAAGGATATGGAAAAGGGATTTCAAATTCAACAATAAATATGATATTGAAAAATGGAGAGAAAATAAGTAAAAAGAAAATCATGAATAACATGTGGCGCAAATAGACTTATTTAATCCTGGCATTATACCTTAATCCTACTTTTGTAGATGGATCTCACTGTATTACGGAGCATTGCGTGACAGTGTCTGCTTCAATAATAAATAGTATAGACCAAACGGTGAATCCGTGTGATGACTTCTATCAGTATGCGTGTGGTGGGTGGATTAAGAAGAATCCTATACCTGATGGAAAAAGCATGTGGGGCACGTTTGGGAAACTGGAGCAAGATAATCAGCTAGTGGTGAAGAATGTTTTAGGTCAGTCTTTATTTTCACAAATAATTTATATTTTAACTATTATATAAGTCTAGTTGCAATTCAATTCACATTGAAATAATACTCAAGATACAGACCTTGTAAAAAATAATTTATATTCTTCTTATACATACGGTCTGATAATTTGAGGGACATAGAAGTTGAAAGAAATAAAATTAATGAGCTGGACATAAATTTGATACCCAAAACTATATAATTGCAAATGCAGATATTGTCCATTAAACAAATATTTATTCAAACGCCCGATTTTTAGGCACAAGCGCTACTCGGGTGACCTTTATAGATTTGTCATCGTGAAAAATGTCACCTCAAAAACCAACATTTTAACAACCCAAAATTCATTCACATTAGCAGAGATTACCTCTTCATCTCTGATTATACATTGGGTTTGGTTCTATATGGAGGCACACTCATTTTAATTTGAACACACATTCTTTGTATTATAAAATGTTTCGTATATTTAATTGCATTCTTCATATATGCAAGAAGTATTCAATTTTGTCAGAAAGGGGGCTTTTTGCATTTAATTGATAAAGATATCGATTTATATTAAAAGATATCTTGAAAACATATTTTCCTGCACAACATTTTTTTGACAAATCAATTTCTCGTAATTTAGACTTAAAAAACAATTAAAAAGCTGAAATGCACTAAAAATAATAGATTTTCATTGATATTACTTAAAAAAATTTATTTGCACCTTCGAGTATCAGGATCTCCTGTGTAGTAGCGGTCGCGTCTTACATGTACCTAACAACAAAGTTTTTACATAGGCATTAGAAAGTTGGCAGGTCAAAGCTTATCGGGTAGTCACAACTTCTATAATTACACAGGCACACAAAAAAAAGAAATTGGTCAAACCCAGAGCACAGACTATCATATCCTTATGTATTTTGATGGGCTGATCTCAAATATGACCTTACTTTTAGTCTATCACCTCAGGATTTT
>JAYJLV010092837.1:0-12888 GCA_036873485.1 Torymus texanus | reverse complement strand
GCGTAGAAGTCTACGAGTAGTTAAAGCATACGGCATACGACATACGGCATTCGGCATGCAATGGAGAGGGGCCGTAATATTTTTAATAACGCTCTGAAGTTGGCACTAAACCTTCAATTCGATAAATAATCGCTATCCGCTTTATTACAGAGGATATATCTATATATATATGTGTATATAAAGCGATATATATATATATATATATATAGTATTAGGAGAGATATCGCGTGAGATAATGCGCGCGCAACCGACCGCGCCGAGTTTGACTTGTGTGTGCATATGAGTGACGGTTATACGTTATATATACCTATATAGGTAGGCAGTATAGGCGGATTATTTTTCTTTTCTTTATTTTTTCACTAGCGTGTTCGCGATGATGATGAGAACAGGGACTTGCAACACGCGATGGAGAAGAAAACAGCAGCATGTTGGGAGCTTTTTTTTTTAGAGAGCAGAGGTAGATGATGTTAACGTATGTTTGGTGCGGTCAAGGATGAGGGTTGCTGTATCCTGTATATACCTATTGTGGTGGAATGCGTTCTTTTTAACTGCGGGTATATACGAGAGGACGCGCCGGACTGGCCAGACGATGATTTTTTGGCCGATTTTTAGGGAGACCGAAGGGGTCCACCTTTGTTGTATAGGGTTCGGAGAAATCGTGCGGGTTTTGCGGTGGCTCGTTAATGTCAGTGGCGAAGACGGGTGGAGAAAAAGAAGGGATGGAGAGGTATAGTGGCGATAATATATTGTAGCGAAAGAGTTTGAAAGATATAATATATATGCGAGATTGGAAATTGACCGTCTGGATGGTTTAAATTAAAAGCTATTTTTAACGGGTGTATAGAAGTTGTTAGTTCAAAATTATCGATAGGGTAATGCTTTTTGTCTTTCATATTGTTTCAATTTTGTATCTTTATTGATTGTACCCAATATTTCAATTCTTTAATATTCTTAAAGTTATATAGGGTATATGCAACGTTGAAATAAAAAATGGAATAATTATTGTATATGATAATAATGAAAAATATTAATACAAATTATAGTTGTCACTTTTATAAAATTTTCTGTAATTAAATGTAATGTCATTATACTCCTATATATATAAATAAGAGATGGACTTGAGATTGTTACCTCTAATGATTGTGATTGGTCGATTTAAAATGAACATGTAATATTTGATTGTCCTATCTACGATAGGGCACGCGCAGCACGCATTGACACTTCTAATAGAAAAAAAATTTTATTCGATTTTAAGAGGAAAACGGAAACTCATACTACATTGCATTACAAAGATTTTAAGGAATAATTTAACTAGCTATATGGCGTACAAAAAGTTAAATAGATTGAAACTCGAATTTTTTCTATATTTAGCACACTTTGCAACTTTAAACTACACGTTGTTTTATGTTGAGCAACATGAAACGTTTAAAATACTTTTTTGCATGATAAATAAATCAGTACCTTTACTTGATCCGTTGTATATAGAATAATAATGTATTCCTCTGTCATTGAAAATTTATTTTCTCTACAAAAGGATGCTCGAAGGTGTTAGATGTCACTTTTTGAACTGCAGAATTCTAAAAAAAGCTGGTGATGCATAATCGTGTACCAAGAACGTCGAATTTGCTGATTTTGTTTTATTTTTGCACGGCGGAAAGAAACGTTAGCACGATCGTCGACATCGATAATAAAAGTTATAAAGTATAGGTTTGGTATAAATCACGATTTATCATAGATTTAACACTTTATATATAGATTATTCGTAAAATCAACATAGATGATAAATACATAGCGATAAATGTAAAATAATAGACATACGAACATTTTATTGATTTACTTACTAAAGCATATTTGAGTCCCGATTGTAGAAAGGGAATAATATTTCGTTTGTTTAACATTTTTTTTTCATATTCCTTGAGTTAAACAATAGATAAATAAACTGGACTACAAGATAATGCATTGACATTTATATGTTGACGAGAAAAGTATTTTTATGAGCTCCGAGTATTAAATTTTTACGGGATTTCGTGGAAGGTAATTTTTAGCGTCTGGAAATTAATCCTAGTGGGTAGAAGAAGAGAATCCTACCTTTAAATTGATAATTAAGATTATAATAATGTTATATTTTTACTTCAAGTGAGAGAAATTGTTTACAAGGATTACTTAAAAAAAATTCTGTGACAATTGGATTTTAATTTTTTTATCTGTAGATACCTAATGCGATGTTGATAACATCGCTAATAACATACTTGTTAATCGATAGAAAACATCAACATATAGTAATACTGCTATAGTACAATGAGATATTTTTTTATTTATTATTAGCTATCGCGAACAAATTTTTTGTAAACGTATTTTGTAAATTGAAAAAAATAGTCAGGAAAGATTCTCATAGATTAAAAAAAAAAATATATCAGTTTCTTTTACAAAGAAATTTATATATATTGTACTTTTGATTACATGAAATGAGTTTTAAAGATAACGCAATTACAATCAGTCATAACCCTATACAGTCTTAACAAAAAACTTTATTGCTAAAATAAAATAGAGGAGCTCAGCCTATTATAGAAAACTTAACATTTTTCAGTCATAAAATCGTTATAGCGCTTAAAAATTAAATCTATAAGAAGTACATTCGATAAAATTTTTCTATTTAATTATTGAGATCTTAATACTTGAATAAAGTTGATAAAAAGCACCAACATTGAAAATGATTTTAAAAGTACCGACATTTCGCGTATTACGAAAAGAATTACGTGATGGATAAGTATACGTTTCAGCAACTTGTCATACAACATTTTCTTTTCTAGTTTGCGTAATTTTCATGAATCAAATTTAAAAAATACTTTCGTAGAATAACAAGAGATTCATTTTTGTAATTTATAGACATAATAATAAGAGAAACTACAACCCTTTTTTTAGTCTGGCATTTGCTACTAATTTAATTATATCGAAAAATGCAAACGCTAAGTAATGATAGCCGTCTATAACGGTAAACAAAATGCAAATGTGCATAAATCATATGGTTAAAAAATCGAATTTCGCCACATATCGGCCACACCCTAGACTAGTAACACAAGTTTTCTAGTATTAAGCGAATCTCCTCTATATTCTTAAAGCATTATTACATAACTTGCATAATATATAGACCTATATAAAATAAAATATATATTTTTCGAAAAAAACTCTGATACATATAATGAACACTTTCTATGTATAGCCAATAACTTTGTTTAATACAGCAATATAAATTTATATATATTTTCATAGCATCATTTGGTCTTATGACATAAATTGGTATCAAATCTGTTTATTTCATAGGAAGTTATGAATTTAATCTCAATGTTCATATATATTTATATGAGAATGAATTATACAATAAAAATTTTTTTTTTTTAAGTTCATATTTTAAACGTATTAAACATTTTTACAAACATTGTTCATATAATGTATGAATAAATACAGAATTTGTTATTTCAAAAAAATTATTGTTTTTTTTTTCATATGGTTATTAGCTATATAAATTCTACAAATTTTAATATTATAGATAGATAATAAGTAAAAATTCAACATAACAAACTGTATGTTACAGTATCACACAATTGTTAAAATGCATTCTTAGAAATTGCATTTCAAAATGTCTTTATTGCCACATTCTGATACCATTGTTTTCTAAGTTCATTGCTAAGATGGGTTTAAAAGGATGAGGGGCAAATCGACAAGATTTTTCCTCTAAATTAATATTATGAACTACTCGTCCAGTGTCTTTATCCCAAATATGTATATTGTTTGAAAATGTATTACCAGTCAAATTACTATGCACAGCCCCACTGGCTACTATGAAATCACTTCTTGATCCAACAAAATGTGTATTGAATATTACATATGTATAAGATTCTTGTTCAAGTCGGTCAATTTCATATGTTCTAATTGGTTCATTTCTTAATGTATTGAATAAGAAAATTGGAGCTTCAGAGTAAGCAGTAAGAATTTCTGTTCCATCATAATTGTATTTCACAGTTATGGTGCGTTTATGAAAAAATTCTATTGCCTTTGGATCAAGAATTAATTTATGTACAGGCTCTGATAAATTTCGGCAATCATATACCCTCAGATCTCTCCTCCCAGCAATGCAAAACTCAAAACACTTTGTAGGATTGATATCAATACCACAAATTTCATAATAATTAGAAAACTTATGCCTTGCAAACAATAATTCCATAGGTTTTGACTCTCTTATATCTATATGTACAATCTTGCCTTTTCGACTACCAGCAAGAACTGAATAAGGAAGATTCGAGTTTACACAAAATTTGAAGCCACCTGAGAAAGAATTTTCTAAACTGCGTATTTTGTTGGTGGTGAGATCCATTAGTCGAATGTCCCCATACTGACCACTGGTCACTACTAAATTCTCAGGATCAGCTGGAATCCAATTCACTTGTCTTACTGTAAAATTATGACCTGAACTAAAACACGTTATTCTTCTACCTGAGGCCCAGTCATAAATTTGAACTGTATCATTTCCCCAAAAGACATTTGCAATCAAATTCCCTTTACAATTGAACTGTATCTCTGAGATCTGTTTATTCTGTAATGCTGGACAATTTTCCAAGACAGTTGTAGGTTTTAAATTTTGCAAAACATTTTGCGTTGAATAATAACTGGATAAGGATTGTTTGATGGTAACACCCAACTGCTGATTCACTAGATTTTTAATAATAGACAGTTTGAAAAATATCCTACATGATTCCTCCTCCATTGTCTGTAAACAAAGATAACAGCCCATTACAAAATTTTGCTTGTAAAAAAAATTATAATCATCATAATTTTTACAAACCTTTTATATTTAAAATTAGTTTTTCTAGATTTAAATAAGATGCAGGTATCGAATTTAAAATGGTATGCTTGAATCATCTGCATGGAATAGTTTTTTCCAGACCCTTATAATTATTTCTGGTAAACATAAACAATGCTAATGTTATTTTAACTTCACAACGATAAGACAAAAGACATTCTTGTCCCAATTCAGCAACTACACGGATTATTATTCATGTTGCCAGTCAACTCAGCTCCGATTCTATTGTTTCACACTAACTAGAAGCAAACCATTTGTTTATTCCACAACATAACCCCTTAATATCGATCTCAATTTCAATTAAAACCTCCTCGATGGTCCTGTCAACAACCAAGACCCAAAAGTAACCTTGTCTTCCACTTAACAACGATTATTACCAAATTGACGAACGCCCAGACTGGGAAACAAAGCCTGACGTTCTTATTCGTTTTAGAAAACGAAGCAATTTATAGACTATGTGAGTCGGAGGTCGGAGTAGAAGAAAGCAACGCGTAGGTGCTGCCTAGCAGATGATTTTGGTCGTTGGCATAACTGCGTCGCCACTGCTGCAGACTACATTATAGGCCGAACAGCTGGTAAAAGTCGAACTCTTCTCTCTCTCCCTCTCTGTTTCACATTTTCATCGTCATATATATATATGTATAAGATAAGACACGCGTGCGGATGGATCCGTCGTCGTGATGACCCCAGCAGCTTGTGCATCATCATACATGTGTGAAGCGAGCGAGCGAACATCGACACTGCCGTTTTTTGACACAATTGTTGCCGATTTTTTTCGACAGGACAGCCGGTGCAGTTAGACACATAATAATCGTCACTAATGATTCTGCGAGTGATACGAAGGACAGCCGAGCCTCTGACACTGTCGCTTGTGAGTTTTATTTATCATGCAATAAGCGGTCCGTTTGATGAAACTTTGCAATGCGTCTTGGATTGTCTATAGATGCAAAGGTTGCATGCGTGCTTGTGTGCATAGATGCATGCATGTTTGTATCACGTGCAATGAATGTATTTGACAAGTTGCAAAGGAAAAAGTTAGATATTATGAATGGAACTAATACTGGAAAGTTTTCACTGTTCTACTTTTGGAGGCCTTGTGTTATTTATTTTGAACTTGGTTGCTTTTACTTAATTTTTTAAATAATTTTTAACTTACCTCTAGAATAATTTTAAATTTAAAAAAAGGGATTATTCGAATCTGTAAATTTTTGTCACATTTATTTTTTTTTCCAGTGGTCCAGGTCACAGAGAGAGCTTAGCACAGCAGAAGTAGCACAACTGACACCGGAAGCTATTGTAAATGACCAAGTGCGAACAGAATGTGTTAAACGACTGAAGCTTATAAACATAACTAAGAAATCTAAAGATAATACAAATAAGGCTGCTGTTTTAGTTCCATTATGTACACACAATGGGAAATTAGGTCTTCTCTATACTTTAAGATCAAACAAAGTGAGTACAAATAGAGGACAGGTGAGCTTTCCCGGTGGCATGAAAGATAAAACTGATCCCACCTTGGAGGACACAGCTCTAAGAGAAACATGGGAGGAGCTGAGAATACCAAAGGATAGCGTTGATATATGGGGTAGTGCAAATTTAATAGAGAGAAAACATGTGACTGTATTGCCGGTGCTGGGCTTCATTGGTGAAGTGGATCCCAAAAAACTGCAAGTCAACACGAGCGAAGTGGAGGAAGCCTTTGTACAACCTCTGGAAATGCTCTGCGAGCCAGGTTTCTGCCGATTCACACAATTTAAAGATAATTACACACTGCCAACATACCTGGGAGGTGATCACAAAATCTGGGGTTTGACAGCTGTAATTACACATGTGATTCTTAATGCTCTTATACCAAGCGTTTACAAACACAAACTTGTATATCTAAAGTCTATAGAGCAAGACAAACAGAACAGTAGTACATCCGCATCCAGTGAAGCTCAACAATCCTGACTGTTCTATAGCTAGCTGGTAAAGGATACGTTTAAATAAATCCGTAGTACCTCAATATTATGCATAAAAATTGAAGAGAAGAAGGGAAAACTTTTAAGTCTTTCAATTTATTTAACAAGAACCAAATAATATATATTTTTCTATTTAATCTTGTACAAACTTGTGTTTGTCCGGAAATGTACAATTTGTATAAAATATTACACTTTGTATGCTGTATATTTAAAATTCCACGACATCATTTGACATTTTTACATGTTTTAAACTCGTGCGACATTTAAAAATAAAACGAGTCGATACAAGTTATTATATTTCAAAAAAAAAAAAAGAATGAAACGAACAACGAAAAATACTGACATCTCCTTATTACAAATCAATACCCACAATAATATCCCTCATATCGTACATATTATAATAATCGCCGAATCGTATCATCATCATCGTTAACGAAAAAAAAAGAAAAATAAACTGCGAGGAGAGCATATACATACATATATTTTTCATAATATACATCCGAGAATCTTCAGGATCTTCGCGCGTCACTCTCTCTCAAGTCTTGTATATCTCACGTACATATATAATTAATACATATATACGTATCGAGTGGAAAATACACAGACGCGGTCGGAAAAAATAATAATAAGAATAACATTTATAATAGTAATAATAATAACAACGTCACTCTATAATTTATCGTGTGTGTCTGTGTACGTGTTTATCTCTCTAACTAAAATAAATTATTTCGTCAGTACGCGGTCTCTCGCATATAGTATATATTTATATTTATGTACGTGTTGTATTTAAGTATGTTAATACGGGACGACGCATCAGTGTGTCACAAATCCGACTCATCGCGCCGTCGTCGTCCCCGTCGTCGTCTTCGTCTTGTCCGTTTGTATTCATGTACACAATGTGTATATATATATATACGTGTTAGCACAGTAAGGGATGGTGGTGGTGTGTGTATATGTGTGTCGGTGTGTATATTATAAGGTCCACGCGCGTTCTTCAGTATATATTATATAATATTCTCGCGGGACTTTTCAACAGTTCTCGGGCAACGGGCCGAACAGATGAACCGCTGGTGTCTTGTCGGTTGAATCGCCCAAGAACGAAGCGTACAGCTCCTGGTAACGCGACAGGGTCAGGCCACCGCGTCGCTTGTCGTCATCCTACGAATACATATACATAAGAAAAAATTTTGTAATCAGTTTTTTTTTCTTCGTTTTGTTGTTTTTATATTAATATACAGAAAGACTTACGTTGAGTAGATTCTGGTAAGCTTTATCGATGACTTCGATGCTCGCGATCGGGATTCTCGTGACCGCGTTGTATCGGTACTCCTCGACTCCGATTACGCCATCGCCTGTGTGCATGAAAAGGAGTAAAAAAAAAAATTTATAGCATAGAGTTAGAGTAAACAGGATGCGCATAATGGACCGGTCGAGTCGAATTCAACGCTTTTCTTTTTCATTCGTCAGGCAAACAGATTATTTTATATGCAAGTTGGTGTTCGATTTTTCGAAGGATAAAAAAAGAATTGCTTTTTGTGTTTATATCTGTTTCTCAAAGTTATCAAAGTTTATAAATCGAACATTAATAATTGTTTTGCAAATTAGTTTAATTATGTGCAATTTCGAAAGACAATCCTCAATTACTCATCTTCGGTATATTGCCTATATAGATAAAGTTTCGTCTAGTCACGACGCTGTCTATACTTTTACTGTTTGGATTATTTCTTGGATTATCTTGAAGATAGAATGTACCGTTGGGAAAATATCGCGATTATGGCGTCATTACAAAAGCACAATGCGATTATAATGGCATAGAGTAAAACGTGAATCGACTTACGCAAACGTTGTTTAATAGTAAAAGGAAATAAAATGATCAATCAAACGTTAAATGTTTAATCAAGCGTTAACTAAACAAAAATTTAATTTCGAAATTTGTATAAATTTTTGTTTTGTAATTTATTTTCTTTTTTCATCATTTTTTCCTAAACTTATTAATTCTTTTATTGTTTAATTAAAAAGTGTAAAAAAAAAAGAAAATAAATCTTCAAATTCTTAACAATTTTAATGATGAGGAGGAAGTGCATATTAGTAAAATTCAGTAACTTGCAGTGTCATACATACCGTTCATGTCAACAATTTTAAAGTGATTATCAATGAACATTTTCATAGCTTGAGGGAAGTCAGCATACGACTTGCCGACGCAGACTTTTTTCACGGCGTCTTTGAATTCGTCAGTGGTGACCATACCGTCCTAAAAGTGAAATATATTGATTTTAATATTTTTCTCATTTTTAAAACTTTGGTATTCGGCAGATAACAACTTGTAATCAAATTATTATTCTACAAATATTTCTTTTTAAAATAAAACTTTAAAATTTGCTTATTCAATAAAGCTAGCAGCTTAATTTATCTTTCTAATCATTGATGAGATGACATGGAAATTTTCATCCGTATTAAACTAATACTTTCGAATTAAACCATCTTAATTTTTTTTTTGGTTATTCTCACAAAAGAAAATTCAACCTTTAAAAAACTAGACTTTTACTTTCCATTGTACGGAACTTTTCTAATTTTCTTTTTTCCATGTCTCATCGTGATCTTTCATAATAGCCATCCTTTGCACACAGGCGGAATTTCATTTCTACGAAACTAAAAAAAAATTCCTTTGAAAAGAAAAAAACTTTAGGTTCAAAATTAAAAGGGGCGTCATACTTTGTTGAAGTCGGCAATCTGGGAGACCTCGTCCCAGAGCGACAGCATGACATGAAGGTTCTCTTGGTGGCGACCCGGGTTGAACGCGCCCTTGCCCTCGAGTACCGTCATCTTCAGGGCCATGCACTCGAAGTCATTCTTCTCCAGGACGCCGTTGCTATCCGTATCTGCGCGAGTAAAGATTATATAAAGTTTTTTCGATCTAGTAAAATGCGATATGCTCACCGCTAAAATATGCGTGATAATGTGGAGATATATTATGAACTATAATCGCGGTGCGATATGAATTGAAGTCTTAATGACGTGTTATATATATATATATATATGAAACAGGAATTTTTGTTTCATTTCAGTATATCATTCGGAATTCCGTTTTGTTCAATGGATAGTACTTGTCATCTTGTTTGGGGTTTTTTGGTTGTTGATAGTATACTTTGTTGTGACTGTAGACGGGAATTTTGAATGATAATAGTGTAACGTGAAATGTTGATACTATATTAGTTTTAGTTGCAGATAAAGTTGTACGCGTATGTCATTTAATTTTCTGGATTTTCTATTTAGATATTTCATTCATATTCTGACTGTATTTCGTATTTGTTGCGCAAGTAATTATTCTCTTAATGCTTATTCAATCATTTCGCTATTTAATTTAATCGCAATAGATCGATCGTTTGGTATTGAAGTATCGACCGTGAAAGTCCAAAATAAATTAACCCTTTACCTAAACCGAAAAATATCAACGAAATTTCATGAAAAATTATAAAAAAAATGTGAAACCCGCAGTGAAAAAATTGACTAGCTCGGGGATTTAGGATCTTTGATCTCTTTAAACAAAAGGCATAAAAATGATATCTAATATCGCTAAATGGTTATGGGTGAAGTGACGATCATGGATTGAGCCAGTATACTGACTTTTTCGTTCTTTAAAGGTTAAACATTTTTATTTGCTTTGGCTTTTTTACATTTTTTCAATGAATTTTTGAATTCAAAAAGTATTTTTTTTCTTTATATAGCCGAAATAATAAAAGCAATATGATTGATAAAACTTTACTTTTCTTCTGGTTTTTAAGTCACGTGAGGTTTTTTAGTAGAAAAATTGAGATAAACTATGCAAAATCAGAAAAAGACTAACAAATTATGAAAAAATAATAAGAAAGAACCACGAATAAATATAAAAATATCTATACAAGAAATACTTGTAGAAATTTCCTGTAGATTTTCTTCTTATGAATATAAAAAATTTGACCACTTTACATTGGTTTTGATAAGATTTTATAAATTCTTCATATCTTTAAATAATTTTTATAGCTTTTCCGTAAATACTTAGTGTCAGGTTTATCACGCTAAGACTATCATTCTCTTTTTCTATTCATTTTTCATAATTCCTAACATAGAATGAATACGCAGAGAAAAAGGAATCTTTATATTAAAGAAATGTTGTTTACTATTAACGAATCAACATTTGGGTATATGGATAAACGAATATTTTTTAATAGTTAAAGAAATTTATTAACAGTTTGAAAACCATTCGTTTGAGATGTTTTCTTATATTAAATGCACGGTTCCTTAACTATTAAGACATATTCTTTAATAGAGTGAAACCTTTTAAACTATAAAAGAAATTATTTAAAATATATTTTTTAATCGAAATTTTGATGATGCTATCTTAAAGTATGTTCTAAAAATAATAAAATCATTAAATTTATTGGGTTAAGAAAAAAGTAGGAAAAAGAAACTAATTCAGTAAATTTATAATTATTTAAATTAAACATATTCAATTTCGCAAATTTACCTTCTGTGGGCATTACAATTTCGTAAGTTTTAATATGATCAATATAACCAATAGTGCTACATTCTTGGTACTATAAATAAAATGTTTTCTTTCCTTTAATAATTTTACTAATAATACTAAAATTAAATAAAAATATAGCACTATTAGGTTTATTGTATAGATTAGTCCGCTAAATGGAAGGACAAATTCTCATGTTTATGAAACACGCCACACTCAAAATCATATTCCTTAACTACTAAGACATATATTATTTTGTAATATCAATTTAATTTGCGTTTATCATAAATACTACTAGCGTGTATAGCATTTAAAAGAATAATTCATTAATTGCAAAGATTTTTTCTCTCTGTGTATAAAACATTGTTTTTTTATTTAACATCATGAATCCCCAAAAGGATTTGGTTTTACATGAAACCGTAATTTCTCAAAATCATTTCTGCGTAATTCGATATTTCTTCTTCACGATTCTCTATTTTCCACCAAAACAACATTCGGACTCACTTCAGAATATATCAACCAAAACGGAACTTCGACAAAACCCGCTACAAAAACCATATATATATATATACTACTTCCGCACACGACCCCGATATTTTTCCTTCCACAATTTTTTGCTTCAGCACTCGCGCTTGACTTCCTCTCTCGAATCACGGACTTTCCGTCCCCCATCAGTTGGTAATTCCAACCATGATCGAACAACGGCCCTGGTCACACTTAATCACTACACTGCACACCTGCTTCGTGTGTACACCTGAAAAATCGATCCCTATGTAGATGAAAAACAGGAGATATCAAAATAACCGTTATCTGGTCATCACCCAGCGATTAAGGACATTTCTGCCCATAATCTATTTCAATATTGAGCAAATTTGCGAGACGCTTTAATCATTTTGTCAGCATCATCGTCTACAGGCGATTTGGAAAAACAGAGAGACAGTGAGAGTGTGTGTGTGTGTGTGTCTGTATAATGTGAGCACGCGTGTAGACGTGCCGATATTTTGATCGTCGTTATGGCGAGATTTTCAAGGCGACGCTGTGCACGAAAGCGGTAAAAGATTATATTGCCTTGGCGAACGCGCACGTGTATACTGTGATAGTTTATGCGACTCGTAAAGATCGTTTCAATATTACAACAATAACAAACAATTTGGATTTGTGTGTGTGTATGTACTGGGGTGTAATATATATTTTGCAACTCATTCTGTTGCATTGCGAAACATTATTGATGCGTTCTTGTATTATTTTTAATAATTTATGACCATTATTTCGCGGCTAGAATAGATTTTCGTATGTTGTCGCGTAACGATTTATCTAACGATTCTCGATCAGTTCGGATATCAATAATGAGAGAATACCAAATCAATCGAAACCCTGGTATAAATCTTAACCATATTTTAACTATAAATTATTTAATTTTCAGGATAACGTTAATTTTTAGCTAGAAATTAGCTATAAATCCCGGTAAAAACGTCACGTTTTTAGCCAAATATTTGGCTAAATTATGCTTAAGCTCTGGTTAAAATGTTAACCAGAAATTAGCTATTTACTGATAACTTTATGGCTAA